>VDFB02000017.1:554970502-555035598 GCA_007258455.2 Sequoia sempervirens
TAGCTTGTTTAGTCCCATAAGTAACCTTTGTGAGAACCCAACAGTTGATTTGTATTGGTTTGAGCTTGCTCTGTATGTTAATGGTCAAAATTTAGGGTTTCATGCCTAGGGCATCACCATTTCATCTTAATTTATTTTTGAGTGAGCCTAGAATTCAAGGAAGATTTGTAGGAGATTCAAGTTAAACTAGTTCCATACCCAGGGTCCTCAAATTTGTGATCATTCAATCAATTTGGGTGAATGGAGTCACAAGAAAATGATGGTATTTGGTATTTCAAGATCTTCACAGAATTCCACTTCGGCCGAAATTTCTCGACTTTCTGTTTTCTCGTGATTTTCTTGAAATTCATAGTTTTTTGAAGTTTCATCTTCCCAACATTTCCTCTCTCTCCTGACTTTTCCCGAAAGTCCCTGGTTCCTTTGTTTTCTAAAATTTGTAGACTATCGCTTCATTTGCGGAAATTTGTCCTATGCGGATTTCTCTGGAACTTGGTGGAAAACGAAGGATTATGAGATGGAATGACTTGTTAATGAATGACTATGCATTTTTTGATTAATTTGGGCTGTTTTAAGATCTCTCATGTTGTTTCTTGGTTGATAATGATTGGATTGAGTTACTAATAGGTGTTTTCATGTTTATTCCTCTAGAATCTGTTTCGCTAGGAATTTTCCAAAATTCCTCCCTAGCTTGGATTTCGTGGGTGGACCTGAAATCCAAACTCTGATATGATCATTTATATGAGATTTAATGGCACCTTACTTGTATTGGGACTCATTTTAAGGATGAATATGTTGTTTATGACTAATTTTTTTATGTGATCTTTACTATGGTTTCCTTTGCTGAGTGTAGGCTAAGTCAAGGAATGTGGTGACTGGTGGAACTAGGGATAAGGCATTGAATCCGAGTGTTGAGGGGTCTACTATTTTTGAAGCAGAAAGAATCAAGATAGATATATGGAGCCCTTGGGATTGATTGGGAAATAGTCATTGAGCATTCAAGAGATGAAATTAAATCTATGGAAAGGAAATTCAAAGTATTGATTACTCCACCATTGGTCGACTTGGTTAGAATTAGGGTTGAAGTATCATCATATTGCTAGATCTGATAAGTTAAAGATTCAATATTTTCTTGTGATAAAATCCAGGATATGCTTATCATCTTCAAATACCTAGAAATTGGTGATATTTGCCTGAGCAAGGGAGTCAGTCATCTATTTTTTACTTCGTGGGATCAATTAAATGTTGAAGCCATCAAACCCTTCAATAAGGTCCCATACTCTGTGCCTATAATTGGTCATCCTTCTGTCATGACAAGAGTATTGTCTCCTAACTTGCTTAGCCACTAACTCAAAATCTCCAAAGGCTTGTAAAATCTTAACCTTTTTCTTTAGTTTCATTAATAGCCCATGGACCAAAGCCTCGTATTCTGCTACATTATTAGTGCAATGAAATTGAAGTTATTGTTGTAATTAATTATTAATTACACTTTGCATAAGTTTACTTAGGCTTTATTTAATTTCTAGGTTAATTAGTTGTCATCCTTATCTTGTTGAGTTATCTTGTTGCTCAATATAAGATTAGGGTTATGCATCTTTGCTTTTATAAAGCAAATCATTATCTTGTAATTATTGAATTCTCGAATAATATTATGTTGCACATTTTTTGCAACCTCTCTATTTTTTCTATTTTTCTCTTCTATCGAAGGATATTCGGGTTTGCAAATCTGATCTTGGTTTCTAACATGGTATCAAAGCCTTGATTTGCAGCCCCTTCTCATATTTTTGAGAAAAATATTGTAGGGTTCGTTCAGGATTCCTTGAGGCTATTATTCCTTGAGTTCATTCATGAGGTGTTTTGGATCAAATCAGGCTTCACCATTGGATTCAGAGTGCTAGAAAAAGTCAAGATTGGATTTTTTTTGTAGATTTTGGCCATCGTTTGCTAGATCTGTGGGGGTTTCAAGCTTGAAGTTTTTTTGCAAGCTCTGGGGGTAGTCAAATTTTTGGAGTAGTTTGAGCACAAATGGAGGTCACCATCGCATTTGCAGTGGCCAAAAACCTTAAGATCACCTTTTGTTTCATCAATTTTGCTGAAATTTGTTTCTAAGGAAAAAAAAAATTCCAGAGAGGCCATACGGCCTCCCCAACACACTTCCCAACACACGAAAAATGAAAAAAATTCAAAAAATGCATTTTTTCTGGATTTGGTCCCACACCTGCAGTCTAAAAGGTTTATGCCACCCGACAGCCACCGGGTGACCACCAGCCCGCCACCGCCACTAGTCTCCATCGCCCTCTAACTGCCAGCTCCTCTAGCCCCCACAGGCTCCATCTGCTCCACCCCGATCACATGGAGGATTGGGGGCCATCCGCTTCACCCCCAAGGGCTCTTTTGTGTCGGCCACGACCATATGGAGATCTGGGAGCTGAGATCAAGCCCCCGGCCGATTCAAGCCCCCAACCTTGGTCATATCAGTGACTAGGGGCTCGCGCGTAGCCTCAAACCGCACATAGGGAATATTCCCTTTTCCATGCAACATATTCTTCTGCCGGCCTTCAAATTTTTTTTTAGGGGGGAGATATTTTGCTCCGATAGCTAGATGGCCTTTAAAATTTTTTCCATGAAGTGTTGATGTCAACATGACATCATGGGTTGTACGACCCCTCTTTGCCCCTCCTAGCCCTGATTTTTCCTAAAGGAGCAATTTTTTTCTTTTGGTCATAACTTGCGCATACGGTATCGAAATCAGGCAAATGAGATATCGCCGGAAAGCTGGTTCCAAGAACTTTCTAGTGGTGTAGTTTATTTTACAATATTTTTTATATTTAGCTTCTTTTTTCTGTTTGAAGTCAGATGTTTACTTTGGGCTTCCAAGCTCATAACTTTTTGCCATAATCTCTGATTTTCATCTTCTTTGAGGCATTGGAAAGGTATTGAGGAGCTCTATCTTACTGTTCATGCACTTTTTATGTATTTTTTCCAAGTTTTTCATTATTCTAGATTTGTCCCGATGGATGTTTTGGAGATTACTTGGATATTTTGGCAATTGGAAAGGTGAAACTTGAATATTTGTATTCATTTCAGTACCACATCATGTTATTTTCTGTTTATGCATGCATTAACATTCTCTCCTTTTACAATCATTGGGTTATTGTAATAAATGAATTGAGATAAAGTTCCATCAGGGGGGTTTCTTGCATAATAATTTGATAAGAGTGTGAATGCACTTTGATCTCCATATGCATCTTGATTTGTTGGCAGCTCATATGGGTTATCTGGTTACCTAGTTTCTTTTGGCCACATTTTTTCTATTGCTTGACACATATTAGATTCATCGGTTCACACTTCAGTTGAGAGATTATGTTTCTTGATTTGCATTAGTTCAAATTCTTCTTAGTTTGAGGGCCATGTTTTTATGGTTAATGTTCCAGAGTCCTTTTTTGGTACTCCTTCCCATGGAAGAGTTTCAGTCACAATTTGGCATCACCATCAAGATACAAGACTTCTAGAATCTATCATCATCTCATCTACTATTGCTTCATAGATTCTAGGGTTGTTCTAGTTTGTGAGTTTTCTAGTGTTTTGTGGCATTGGGTCTGTTGTCACATTATTATGATTCTATTTTTGGTTTCTTGTAGATAGAGGTATCTTTCCTTGCCTGTCAGATTACGGTTCTAGTGTTACTCCACAGTGTTCTTCCAATGCTTCTTTACAATAGTCATCTCATTGTAGGGGCGTTTTGTCCCACTTGGTTTTCCTTCTCTACCTCATCATTTCATTTGTAAATGAGTACCTGATCAGGCCTTGTTCTTAGGACTCATCTTTGCATAATAATTTGCTTCTTCCTATGTTGCACTTATGGGGGGGTGTTGGTGTAATTAATTATTAATTACACTTTTCATAAGTTTACTTAGGCTTTATTTAATTCCTAGGTTAATTAGTTGTTATCCTTATCTTGTTGAGCTATCTTGTTGCTCAAGATAAGATTAGGGTTATGCATTTTTGCTTTTATAAAGCAAATCATTATCTTGTAATTATTGCATTCCTGAATAATATTATGTTGCACATCCTTTTGTGACCTCTCTACTTTTTATGATTTTCTCTTCTATGGAAGGTCTTTTTAGTTTGCAAATCTGATCTTGGTTACTAAAAAAAGTCTATGAGAAACAAAGAAAGTTTTACCTCTTGGACTGATTAACTCAAATCCTGCTCTAGCTCTTTGCTTTGATTTAGATCCATCAAATCTTAAAGTCTAACAACCAGCAACTGTAGACTTCCTCGTTGTATCTCTTGCACTATTGTTGTTGGAAGGTTCTTCAGAAAGCATCACTTTCTTTCCTTTAGGATTCTCTTAGACGTTCTAGATATTAATTTTGATTGTTGGAGTGGTGTTGATGCACTTGTGCACTTGTTCCACTGCAGCCTCGAATAAGCAACAATCTAGTTTAGAATGGGAGGCATTATGGACCCTACACCAATTTGGCAAGAGAAAATCTCTAAAATTTATTTCTCTACCCAACTAAATCTGATTGTCAATGCACTTTTAAATGAATTCCTAGAAATTTATCAACAAGCCCAGCTAATTATCTTCAAGATCATCATCATTTTCAAATAGTTCCACCAAGTCTTCAATACCACTAGATTAAACTGTGAGATTGATAGGCACAGTATGGAACATAAGGACTTCCTCTGCTTTAGATTCCTCAAAAGGGGTTGCAAGCACATAATTTCCCATAATTTTATTATCATAATTTCATTGGAGGTATTCTGATATTTTGTGATCATGTATTTACTTCTAGGTTCTCTTTCAATCCTGATCTGATTTGGAACTCCCTTCTAGGGAAGCCACATATGAGAGCGATTAGTTGATACATATCCATTCAAAGCCCTAGTGAAATCTCTTCCCAGGATTAGACCGTAAGCATCAAGTATATCAACCACATGTATATTAATAACCTGCTAAATTCTAAGATTAGAAGCAACCTACATATGAATCATATTTAATTCCCCTACAACATTAACTTCAATCCTATCTAGTTGTGTAACTTTCTTTTGGTAATCAGCATGAGTAATACCCAAATCTCTATAGACAACAAAGGGTATTACTTTTGTGGAAGCACCTGAATCCAAAAAATAGTTGTGCAACTTCTTACCAAATATGTGGATAGAAATCAGGAATGGAGGAGTGTCCATATTCCCTTGAAAAATAGTTAAGGGAGTATCCACTTGAGCAACCTAACTTCTATCCTTCTCTTTTCCCTTATCTTCAGGAGGCACATGAACTTGATTATGAGTCTGGTTTTTCCTTCCTACCATTTGAAAACTAGATACTTTATTGATAATTTCACTAACTGATTTATCTTGTGATATGGAATTTGCATTGTAAGCTCCTAGAACTACATTCCTAATGGTTGGAACTCTCAATAATTCAAATGCATAGAATCTTACCTTTAGCTTCTTGAGTTCTTTAGCAACATATATAGCCAGTTGTTCCTCACTCAGATTAACAGGAGTCTCCTTTGGATATTCCACCACCCTATCTTTGCTTGTTTCAACACTCTTTCCCTTTGATAGATCCATTTGTTCTCAATCTTTGGAGAAATACTTCCTTGACACTGTAGGATATGGTGGATTATTGTTGGCATTAGGATCTGCAGGTGTTGTGAAGTTTTTTGGTGGAATGGAGGTGGTGAAGGGGCCTCTAGCCTGTGGATGTTTATGTTGTAGGTCTCTCAAATCATACTTCTTGACAGGCCTCTAGAAGGTCTACACCTGTTCAACATAAGCTTCTTCTTCATCCATGGGGGCATTGTCATTCACTAGATTTTCCTCAAACAACTATGTAATCTCATGTCCATTGTACACCTAGTCTACCTCTTCCTTGAGTTGGTCTGATTCTTCTTAAGGCATAGTTTCTTTGCTCTGTGGAAAAGGAGCATGATTCAAAACTAACACTGATGAATCATAGGGAGTAGATGGCACCATTTCCTGACAACCTGAATTGTTCTCCACTTTATATTGGAAGATTGAAGTTGTTTTCTAGAACTCATGACAATCTAACTCATAATGTTGACTCATTTTAAGGAGCCTACACCATCCAGATAAAGTAGCTTCAGCCAAATATACACCATGGAGGCTTCTCTTGGTTGACTGGTTGATTGAATGATTGATCCAATAGGGTAGGGACTCCTCTATTGTTAGGCCTCGTATTCCAAGTCTTGTTCTATCTAGGTGGTTGTCTCCTGTCAAACCCTTGTCCACCAACTTTCCCTCTATCAAAGTTCTAGCCTGAGGATTTCCTTTATCATAATTTTGGCCTCTGTCATTATTATACCCTCTGTTGTTAATATATCCTTTGTCATTGTTATGTCCTCTTTCAGGATGTTTCCCCCTATTAAAATTTTTTCCTTATTGATTTTCTTGACTTTCTCTACTATGATTGGCCTGCATATTTCTCTGAGCAACTTGCAACTGACTGTTTTGGTTCCTCAGGTAAGTTACCTCCATATTCAACTTCTTCACTTGTTCAGTCAATTCATCCAATCTCTCCTTGTCACGATTTCTATATGGAGGTTGGTTCACATTATTTAGGGGATATCCTATTGCAGTATTGGAATTTAGTGATTGGCTTAATACTTCATAATTTTGCAAGTACGTGGGAAAACTAGCTTGAGGTTGTGGATGAAGAGGTTGATTTACATTTTGCTGGGGGTAGCTGATTGAAGGTGGAACTTGACTCACAAGAGGTCCTGGGTGAGGAACTAGATACAACTGAGGTATTGGATTCATGATGGGAGAGTTATTAGCAAGAGCCTAGTTGAGAGCTGGGACTTGTCCAGGGTGAGCAGCGAGTCCTAATGATGGTAAAGGCCCAGAAATTTTTTTCCTTAAAGCAGTGCTAACCTTCATAGCCTCTACATATGCACCAAGTAGGGTATTAGGAGGGTTGTTTCTCCATTTCATGAAGGTAGTTGTAAGACTATCAAGTCCCTCATAATAGAATTCGAAAGCAGTGGGATCATCAACAGCATAAGGGGTATGTAGTCGGGTATAGGAACAATGAAACCTATTGTTAAAGGACCCTATAGGCTCATTCACTTCTCTCTTAACATTAGAGAACTGATGGTAGAGCTCATTGGGACTAATGAGAATCCTAAACTTCTACAAGAATGTAGTCTCCAGTTCAGTCCAATGCTGAATGTACCGAGCAGGAAAATGATTGTAACAATAGAACACATCCTCACCCAAGAAATAAGGGAAGAGTCTACATGCTACATCCTCATGATTTATTCCTTTATCCTTAAGGCTAGTTTGAAAGATCCTGATGTGTTCCTCAATAGTTCTATTGGGATCATTCACATGGAACTTAGAACAAAAGTGCTCAGAGTTCTTGAGCATGACATTGTAATTGGAAAAGGTCAATGGAGATGGGTTATTAGCTAGGAAAGCCATTGGTGGAGGTGGGGGTGGTAATGGCTGATTTATGGTTGGCTGAGGTTGTTGAATGGGAATGTCCTGAGAGTCAGATGAAGATGAACTTAATGAAGATGGGGATGATGGAAATAATGGAGGTGGTTAGGTGGATGATGATTCTCCCCTTCTATTGGTCCTTCTTGACCTAGTAGGGGCTAGTAATTCTTGAAATTCCTCCTCTCCTGGAGTAGATCTGGTTCTTCTTCTGAATCTTTCAAGAGAGATGGGAGACAAAAATTGATCCAACTTGCTTTTTCAGGCCTTCCTTCTAGTGCCAATTTGTTGATGATGTTTTTTGCACAACAACTCAGACAGATTATATAATCCTATCTCTATTGAAAGGTAAATCTCTATTAGAAAGCCTCAAGAGATAACCCCAATGTGTCTAATGTCAGGTCTTGACAATGCATAAACAACTATGTGATAAATGTGAAAATGATGGTAATCACAAAGGGTCCTTACTACAAGCAAATACTGAATCTTTAACTTATCATATCTAGCAATATGATGATACTTCAACCCTAAGTCTAACCCAAATGATAAAGAAATAACAAAAGATTAGGGTTTCAGAGAGATTTCTAAATTAAAACTACGCTTAAGATTAACAATGCAAATGAAGAAATACTTGAAATGGACCAATCCCTCATAAACTAATTCCTACTTAACCTAGATAAATCTACAATCTCATAGAAACAGTGCAATCTTCTAAGGTATTAATATTTTTAGATCATGAACATTCATCGAAGACAACCCAATTGCAATTGAAATGAATAAATCTCCACGATTGAACTAAGCACAATAAATATAAGGTACAGGCTATCTTTGCAAAGCAACTAACAATCAGCTAGCTACAAAAAGTATGCACCAACCATAAACACCATTGAATCATATCTAATTTTAAATCTAACATACATCTAATAACCTTGACCAATTTCAAAAGATAGAATCAAGGGAACCATGCAAGATAAGTCAACACAAAAGAGATCACCAGAAAATCACAATGCCTTCAATTGTATTGAATCACCAAATGTCGGCAACAATTCCAATGTTCTATGTTATAGCACTTGCTCAAAATGAACTAACTTCTAACTCTGCTCTACTGCCTAATTCGATCTTGTATCAAAACTATATATCTTTTTTTTTATCTGTCTCTATCTATATTTCACAAATGAGGTAGAATGCCAAATTTATAGAACACCCCCAAACCATGTAGCCTAGCTAGGGTTTACAATAATAAAATAGCCACAAACAAGTCGGTCAATGGTGGAGTAACCAATAATTTGAATTTCCTTTCCATTGATTTAATTTCATCTCTTGAATGCTCAACAATCATTTCCCAATTAGTCCCAAGGGCTCCTAATATCTATGTTGATTCTTTATGCTTCAGAAATAGTAGACCCCTCAGCACTAGGATTCAACGCCTTATCCCTAGTTCCACCAATCACTGCATTGCTTGACTCATCCTACACTCAACAAAGGAAACCATAGTAAAGATCATGCAAAAAAATTAGTCATAAACAACATATTCATCCTTAAAATGAGTCCCAAGATAAGCAAGGTGCCATTAAATCTCATATAAAATGATCATATCAGAGTTTGGATTTCAAGTCCACCCGCGGAATCCAAGCCAGGGAGGAATTTTAGAAAATTCCTAGTCAGATGGATTCCAGTGGAATAAACATGAAAACACCTATTAGTAACTTAATCTAATCATTGTCAACCAAGAAACAACATGAGAGATCATAAAATAGCTCAAATTAATCATAAAATGCATAGTCATTCATTAACAAGTCATGGCATCTCATAATCCTTCATTTTCCACCAAGTTTCAGAGAAATCCGCATGGGACGGATTTTCATGAACAAAGCGATAATCTATAGATTTCAGAAAAACAAAGGAACAAAGGACTTTCAGGAAAATCCAGAGGGAGAGGAAATCTATGGGGAAGATGAAACTCTGGAAAACTATGAATTTTGGGAAAATCAAGAGAAAACAGAAAGTCGAGAAATTATAGTCGAAGAGGAATTTCGTGAAGATCTTGAAATTCCAAATACCATCTTTTTCTCATGACTCCATTCACTAAAATTGATCTAATGATCACAAATTTGAGGACCCTGGGTATGGAACCAATTTAACTTGAACCTCCTACAGATCTTCCTTGAATTCTAGGCTCACTCAAAATAAAATTAAAATGAAATGGTGATGCCCTAGGCATGAAACCCTAAATTTTGACCATTAATGCACAGGGCAAGCTTGAACCTAGATAACTTGACTATTGGGTTCTCACAAAGGTTACTTATGGCCCACAAGAAAGCTATCTCTAGATGTGAATGAAAGAATGAACTTGAAACTTACTTAGGAAACCATAAATCAGATAATATCACGCAACCCAAGCCATGAAATTCCCAAACATACAAGAATTCAAACTCCAAGCAAATCTATAACACCAAAGCACTACTTACATTCATCAATGAAAAGCAATGCAACATGTACATACCATTTGATGAAGTGTAAATTGATCTCAAAAATAACAAATGTCAGTTTATTGGCACTCAACAAAGAACAACAATGATAATTCCCAGGAAATCACCACCAAATCCAACAATTTGCAAACCTAGCACTCCAAATCAAGTCCAACATTCAAAGAATAAACTCCGCAACTCAATTGAACATAGATGATAAAGCATAGTGGCATAATAATCCCCAAGGATCGACTAAATACATCCCTCACAATTCATACAAGGAGCATAAATGCAGTCAAGAATACAAGATGATTGAATTTGGAAACCCAATGGCAAAACAAAATTTCAGAAAAATCCGGCCTAGGCAGAATTCTATGAAGAACCAAATTCTCTGAACTGAAGCACTGAAACCCTTTTGACGAAGTTTGAGTGAAATCCAAGAAAATCTGGACAAGGCGGGAAATCTCAAAATGCAGTAAAAACCCAAACTTGCTTCAAAACTTAATATTTTCAAAGTGCAACTCAAGGGAATCACCTAGGCAAGCAAGATAAAAATTTTAAGCTCATGCCAAGACAAGGTGAATCCTCAAAAATCAAAGGGAAAAAATAACAAGAGCGGAAGCAAAAGAGGGTCCCTACTTTCAGCGGGGCATGTGTGCAAAAACTACACAACACGGCTTGAATTTATAATTAAATTTTCAATGTGGATCTAAACACCATCAGCCAAAAAAATGATAGGACCCAAAACAATATTTGCAAGTGTGCCAAACATTCAAATTTAACTTTTCAAGGATCCACAACACATTACCACCATCATGTCGGCCAAGAACATGAAAACCCAAATGTGTGCAAGAAAAATATTTGACCATGAGCACACTAATCAATGTGGACGTACTACAAAGATAGAGCATGATCTAGAGACATCCAAAAACATCAAGAAACAATAGAGAAACATCCACAGCAACTGAGATTACCATAATCACACAAAATTTACTTAGGAACATTGACATAGACCACATAAATACTGTCAGACCACAACATGATCAAATATATATGTGAAGCTCTAAAACTTCTAGTAGATGATCTAGATACTCTAAAAAATAAACCCTTTAGTCCATAATAGCTGAACTTCAACGTACAAAACAAGATTCCTCATGGACTGCACAGTTCCATTGGGAATCTGGAACACTTTCTTTTACAATTTTCTTAATATCCTTGACATATACAGCCTTTGATACACCAAATTCTAATATTGTTGACATCAATGACAACCACATATCAGCAACACATCCATAACATCCAAAAATCTCCCCCTTTGGCATTGATGGCAACACATGATGTGAAAAATACCATCAACCCAACACACTTGATTCTTAACTGATTTTCTCCCATAAGGCTCTTCTCCTTGAAATATTTTTCACATTGCACTTCTCCCCCTTTGACATCAATGGAAAAGGTAACCATGACCTTTCCATATAAACTCTTTGAACCACATATCTACACATCTAACTATTCCCCCTGAATAGCAGCCACAGAAACATCAATCTAGATCATAATATAGCAATGTAGCTCATGGATTGATGTAACTAAATGCATCTTTTAAATCATATCAGGAGGGGTAATTACCCCCGGTATTCCTCAGGGATACTCAAAAGTATCCTTCAGCAACAACTTAGTAAAGATGTCTGTAATTTGTTCTTTGATAGGAACATACTCCAACCTGACTTCTTTCTCATTCACTTTCTCCCTCAAGAAGTGAAACTTGATTGATATATGTTTATTCTTAGAGTGTAGCATCAGATTCTCTGAAATATTTATTGCACTTAAATTTTCACATTATATGGCAATATGCTCTTCATATATTACCCTGATATCTTTCAACATTTGTTTCATCCATATCACTTGAGTACAATTATTTGTAGTAGCAATATATTCTGCTTGAACAGTAGATAGAGAAATGGATTTTTTTCTCAACCAGGATACCAATTTCTTCCCTAGGAAGAAAGCACCACTACTAGTACTTTTCCTGTCATCTACATCTCCAGCCCAATCCACATTAGTATATGCACTCAAAGTGAGATCATCTTCCTTTGGATATCAAAGTCAAAAGTCAACTATTCCTTTTAGATATCTTAAGATTCTCTTAATAGTAGTCACATGTGATTCTTTTGGATCAACCTAAAATCTAGCAACCATACATACAACATTCATAATACCTAGTCTAGTCTAGGTTAAATAGATCAATCCACCGATCATTGACTTGTATCTAGTTTGATTCACCTTAGGAGAATCATCATTATGTGTTAGCTTGCATTCGGTCACCATGAGAGTACCAATAGGATTTGATTCTTCAATACCAAATTTCATCAGTACCTCTCTCACATATTTGGACTGAGATATGAAAATTCCATTGTCTAAATGGGTAACTTGCAATCCCAGAAAGAAATTCATATCTCCAATCATACTCATCTCAAATTCACCCTTCATTTCATCAGCAAACTTCATACATAGATTGTCATCTCCTCCAAAAATGATGTCATCAACAAAGACTTCTACAATTAACTCTTTATCATGATCCAATTTGAAATATAAGTTTGTATCAGTAGTACCTTTAATGAATCCAAGCTTCAGTAAGTATTTGTCCAATCTAGCATACTAGGCTCTGGGGGCTTGCTTAAGTCCATATAGAGCTTTCTTCAAGTGGAAAACCATATATTCCTTGTTAGTTAGCTAAAATCCATCTGGTTGTTCAATGTATACTTCTTCTAGTTCTCCATTTAGAAATGTTGACTTCACATCCATTTGATAGACTTTATAGTTCTTGTATGCAACATAAGCAAGAGATAATCTAATAGCTTTGATTTTGGCAACAGGGGAAAATGTTTATTCAAAATCAACACCTTCCATTTGAGAATACCCTTTACATACCAGTCTTTCTCCATTCTAGACCACTTCACCTTGTTCATTCAACTTGTTTTGAAACAACCATTTAGTACCAATCATATTTTTGTCTTTAGGTCTAGGAACTAGTGTCCACGTGTCATTATTTTCAATTTGTGTTAGCTCTTCCTTCATAGCTTCCATCTAGTGTTCATCTTGGTAGGCTTCAGTGACAATTTTAGGTTCAATCTTGGAAATCAGGCAATACTCTTCTGCAATCTTTCCTCTAGTTTGCACTCCTTTATTCTTATCTCCTATAATTTGACTTTTAGAATGATTTAGCTTTACATACCTTGGAGTTTTGGGACTTTCATGACCTTCTGGTTCTTTTGTTCTTTCTTCTGCACTTGCACTTATTTGTGCTTCCTGATTTACTTGATTTACCAGAACAAATTGAGGTTGATTTATAGGAACATATGGAATAATTTGAAGTTGATTTGGTGTCTAAACATTTTCCCCTTTTTTGTATTTTCTTCATCTAAATCATATCCACAATATTTGGATGATTTAGAAAAGTCATCAACTCTGACATTTGCACTCTCAACCATCTTTCTCAGTCTTCTATTATAGCATCGATAGGCCTTGATTTTAGTAGAGTAACCTAAAAATATTCCTTCATTGCTTCTTGCATCAAACTTGCCTATATCATCATCTCTGTTGATATAACATTTTCTTAAAAAGATCTTGAAATATTTAACAATAGGCTTATAACCAAACCATAGCCCAAAAGGTGTCTTACCAGAATTACCATTAACATTTACCTGGTTTAAAGTATATATAGTAGTGCTTATAGCTTCACTCCAATAGATCTAGGGCACATTTCCTTCTATCATCATTGTTCTACCAACATCCAAAATTGTTCTATTCTTTCCTTCTGAAAATCCATTCTATTGAGGGGTTCAGGGAGCAGATAACTATCTTCTGATTCCATGTTCTTCACAAAAAGAGTTGAACTCCTTGGATGTGAACTTTCCACCTCTATAAAATCTTAGACACTTTACTTTCAAACCTTTCTCATTCCCTACCATAGCCTTGAAACTTTTGAACTTTTCCAGTACTTCACATTTTTCTCTTAACAAGGAAACCCATATCATTCTAGAGTAATCATCAATAATCAACATAAAGTACCTTACTCCATGAATACTTCTAAATATGGAGGGAACATAGAGGTCAATATGTAGCAGCTCCAGAAAATCATTTGAATGAAACTATTTTCTCTAGAAGGAGACTCTAGTTTGTTTACCCATCTGACACTCCTTACAAATTGTGTTAGCAGGCTTCACTAACTTAGGTAGATCTCTTACTACTTGAGTGGAACTTACCTTGACAATGTTATCAAAATTTACATGATGCAGCCTCCTATGCCACAACCATCTTTCATCTACTTGAGAAATTAAACAACTCCCACTGGCAGTATTTAGGTGAAAAAATTACCTTTTGTCTTTCTACCTATAGCAATCATATTGCTAGAACTTCCATGTATCTTGCATCTTCCATCTTTGAATTGTAGATCGTATCCTTTGTCCACCATCTATCCATCTATCAACCTCAAAGATTATGCTTTGAGCCCCTCAACACCGACAACATCATCAGTGTTACATCGACCACCAAGGAAAATAGAACCTCTGCCACGAATCACACCAGTATTGTTGTCTCCAAATCTTACAACATCACCATCATAGTTCTCTAGACTTAAAAAATTGTTTTTATCACTAGTCATATGATGTGAGCATCCATTGTCAATAACCCACTCATCCTTTTCTTCAACTCGAGTTGCAAGAGCTTTCTCATATTTAGTAGATTCAGTAGCCATAGTACTATTTTCAATAGTAGCAATGAAAATCCATTTATCTTCATTTCCATAATCTTTATCATACTCATCATCAGTCACTCCTTCTTCAACAAAGTAACATTTCTTTTGGAATCTAGACTTGTTAGGCTTAGATCTAGAAACTCTTTCAGGACATCTTGATGCAAAATAACCTATTTTACTGCAAGAAAAATATTTAATAGGAAACACTCCTTCATACTTACCTTTTTCTTTGCCTTCTTTCTTTACAATCAGCGCTTCCAATTCTTCTACCTCTCTTTATCTTCAAGTTGTTTCAGTTCTTCATCATACTTGGATATCTTTCTGGAACATTCTCCTAGACCATATCTTTTCTTGTTACTTTAGGATACAATAGACTTGAATGTAGATTCAGTCTTCAGAACAGATTCACCAAATTCACTTAATTCAAAAGCAGCAAGCTTACCAACCAACGTGTCTCTTGACATCTTTGTTACTGATCTGAGCTCTTCAATAGCATGATCCTTCACATTGTAGGAGGAAGGAAAGGATCTAAGTATCTTAGCTACAATTTCATCCTCATCCAGAGAACCACTAGCACATGTAATACCCATCACTATTTCATTTACTCTTTGCATAAAAGAAGTGATATTTTTATCTTCACCCATCTTCAAATTCTCATACTTGCCTTTCAAACTTTGTAGCTTAGCCATCTTCACCTGTGCATCTCCTTCATACAAATTTTTCCAACTTCATCCAAATCTCATGAGTTGTTTGTAGTCCTACCACATTTTCCATCTTTGAATCTGTCAGAGCACTCACCAAAGCTTCAATAGCCCTAATATTGTTTTTAGCATCTTTGATCTCATCAACAGTGGAGGGACCATTTTGAGGAATAACATATGGATCTTTTGTAATCTTCAGTAGGCTTCACCAATACACCTTAGGTGACATTGCATCTTGACTTTCCACAGTGAGTAGTTAGTTCCATCAAATCTCGAACTGTCCTTCTTAAATATTGCCATCTCGGATCACCTCAAGCTTTTAGACTTCTTTAGAGGAACTTGCTTTGATACCAATTGTTGGAAAAACAAGGACAAACAACTAAGAGGGGGGGTGAATCAATTGTCTCAAAATAATAATTTTTTCAAACTTAACTTAATCTTAGATATGATGAATAAGCAATTAACCATAAGCAATTAACACATCAAAGAGATAGAGAACACCAAGAATTTTTTACATGGAAACCCTGTTAGGGGAAAATCCACAGTGGATGTTAGTCCACAATATTATACCCTGTTAAAAGTATAATGAAAACAATAAAGGGGAATGCACATGCAATTAGGCATGCTACTTAGAGCTCACTGCTCAATTACAAAAGGGGCTCACTGCCCAACAATATAGAATAGGATTAAAATATGGAGGGTACAAACTGAGAAAATAGCTTTTGCACAACCCTAGTTACAGTCCCAATTAAGCACAGAAAAATCCTTCACTTTTCACTCAAATTACTTCACACTTCGCTTGATCTTATTCACACTCTGCTCTGCAATCGAATGATATTCACACATACACACATAGGAGAACACCTAGCACAAGAAGTGCACTTTACACTAATAAAACAATTTCTCTTATATATCTGCTACATGAGATTTCATCAACAACTTAGTTGGCTAGGAAAGTAAAAAATATTTGTAATGTCGTCCCAAATTTACAATTAAATTTTCAATGTGGATCTAAACACCGTTGGACAAAATAATGATGGGACCCAAAACAATATTCACAATCTCACCAAATATTCAAATTTAACTTTTCAAGGATCCACAACACATTACCACTAGATCATGTCGGCCAGGAACATGAAAACTTGAATGTCCACAAGAAAAATATTTGACCACGAACACACCGATCATTATGGATGTACTACAAAGATAGATCACAATCTAGAGACATCCAAAAACATCAAGAAACAACAAAGAAACATCTGCAACAACTAAGATTACCAAAATCACACAAACTTCACTTAGGAACACTGATAGAGACCACAAAAATACTGTTAGACTACAACATGATCAAATCTATATGCAGACCTCTAAAACTTCTGGTAGATGATTTGGATACTCTAAAAAATAAACCCTTTAGTCCACATTAGCTAAACTTGAATGTACAAAACAAGACACCTTCATGACCTGCACAGTTCCACTAGGAACCTAGAACACTTTCTTTTACAATTTTCTCAATATCCTTGACATATACAACCTCTGATACACCAAATGCTAATAGTGTTGACATCAATGACAACCACATATCAGAAACACATCCATAGCATACAACATCAGGATGTGTCCTTCCCATATCAACAACATCATCATCATCAATCAATCCATCAATCAGTTTTCAGCTTGACTTGGAGCATAGTCCTTGGTTTCTTTTGGTTTTCTATGCATAATTTCTTGTTGCTTGTGTGTTTTATCATTGTTTAGATTTCTCATGGTCTTTTGCATTTTATTGTCACAAGGGCATCATGGTCTTCCATATCATGGTGTTATGGGGTATATGTTTGCACTTGACCTTTCTAATCACGCAATTGGCACATTGTCATCGTAGTTCCTTATAACCTAGTGCATAATTTCAAGTACAATATCAAATCTAGGTTGCTCATATCATTGCAGCATGATGAGCATCCATCCTCCCTCTCCATCCACATCTTCATCATCCTTATCTATTTTCCTCAATACTTTTATCCTTCATCCTTTAAGTCCTCTCATCCATTTCGAGAGCACACTCATGTTCTTTGAACACGAATGCTCTCTCGAGGGGGCATACCACTACCTCCTCATCATTCTTCCTCATCCTCACTAGTGACTAGGTAATCATGCATCTATTCCTAATCCCTCTCCTACCCACTATGTCGTATTCTTTGAAATGATGTTACTTCTCTCAGTCACAACATCATCTCAAAGAGGGGCAAAATGTAAACAATGAAAAATGTCCTAAGCATGCGAATGCCATTTTTCACATTAATTATTCCTCCTTGCATAATTAAATAATTTTAATTTATCCCCAAAGGCCATATTCTCCTATTAATTAAATAATTCTTAATTATTTAATTAATTCATTTTCTCCTTATTCCTCCTTGATTATTTAATTGTGTCACTAATTAATTCTTTTCCCCCTATAATTAAACAAATTCCTATTTATTTAATGATTCATGTTCCTATTTTCTGTCTATAATTAAATAATTATTATTAATTATTTAATTATTCATTAGCTTTTTCTTCCATAGTTAAATAAATTCTATTTATTTAATTATTTTCCACCTTTCCCTCCACTATTAAATAAGTATTTTAATTATTTAATATTTTGTCCTTTTCCTCCACTTTCAATTAAATTGTTATTTTAACTAAAATTCAACTTTTCCCTCTTCTTCTATAATTAAATAACTGTTTTAAATTATTTAATTATTCACTTTCCCTTATAAATTAAATAATTTTATAATTATTTAATTTACTCCACCAACCTCTTTATTTGGGCCATTCTCATCTCTTCACATCTCAATTAATTTCTGCCCTTGATTAAATTAATTTATAATTCAATATCCACCATCCATCCTTAACTAAACCCTATTTTTTCCCTAACCCTATTTCTCTTTTCTTCTAAGAAATATCATGCATTGATCAACATCATTCTTCATCTTTCAATCCTAGCCCTTCATTTGAAATTGGATTTCTATAAAGAAGAGGCCTCCCATCCCATTTTGATATCAACATCTTTTATGCTAATGTTATGTTGTTGGAATCATGAGCAACCACATTCAAATCTTCAACAATTCAACATAATACGTTCAATCTTTTAAGGTTTGTATGTATTTTATTTCTTTTGAGGTTTGCATGCATTTTGATTTGATTTAAGCTATTTTTTATGCATATTTCTATTATATTTATTTTACATGCATACAGGTGAATAGTTATCTTCTTTAAACTCTTGCATTATTTTGTATGTAGCTGTGAAGCAATCTATTGGAATACAAAATATTTTCTACTTTAGTTTACTCATCTTTCAATAAATACCTGGGAAATATCTAAAACAAATTAATTTCTTAGGGTTTTCTCCTTACCCTTAATATTTTGAATTTTATTTTAGAAAGAGTGAAAATTGAATGGATTGTGAGAAAGTGATGAATACATGATTTATTGAATTTATTAACATCACTTTTTTATTTATCAAGAACAATCTTCAGAACACTAGTCATCCCCATGTGAAGACAACAATTGAACAACGAACCCTGAGTGAACCTAGTATGTCAAGACTTAACATTCTCAAGCTTTGGGATAGTTTAAATACTTACCTAATTAGTGATTCTTTCAAGATAAGATAGATTTTTTTCTCCATTTAATAAAATATATCTATATGTCAGTCTATGTAAAATATCCACATCAATAGATACTATTCCTTGTACCAAATTAAGAAACTACCAAATGGTCTTATTCTAGGATGAAAAAGGTTGCTAGGGAGTCCCATATTGAATGCACACAACAACTGAGAGGAGGGTGAATCAATTGTACCTTAAAACTTCAAAACCCCCATTAACATTTAGATCCACATTCATTCTTTTAATCCTTAATTTTATTATGATGAATTAGCATGAAAAGAAAATAACAAAAGATGAAACAAGTTGACACCATACATAGGAAAACACCAAATTTACATGGAAAATCCAATAAGGGAAAAACCATGATAAGGATTAGCTCACAATATAAGTAATATCAACACTTAATACAATAGGGCTCACTGTCATAGAGCTCACTTCCATAAAGAAGAAAGGCTCACTGCTAAAATAGAAAAGAAGATAGAGAAGAAATGTTACATAGAGAAAAGTATCTCAATGCAACAAAGAGTCTGCCACAATGAATTCAACACCTTCACAGTCAGATTGAAGAATTGTAGCCACCTTCTGCTCACTGCATCTAGCAAACTAACACATGAAATTTTGCATTGTATTACTCAATTTTGAACACTAAAACTCTCCACTTTGCATCATTCACATCTCACATATCTATCTTGAAATCCTTCAAAAAATCAACTCAAACTTATACCATCTTCAACCTTCAAACCCTCTCCAAGGTCATCTATGTACCTCAAACATGCAAATTCAAATTAGGTCGGTGCCAAAACACTTCCATGGTGGATTGAAGTGAATGTGGACCACATGAAATATTAATTGGGACCCAAATCAACAACACCACTCAATCGCATGCTTTGTCAAATAATATTTATCCTTTGCATATGTAGTGTAAACACTAGGTCAATCATTACCATGCAAACACCATTAAAATTTTAAGTACATTCTTTCTCAATCCCAAGGATGACTTACACACCACATACCATGCTTTAAAATGATCTAGAATATTCCTCAAACACCCTAAAATCCAACAAAATCATTCGCAACAACTTAAACCTAAATAATGTACACATCTAGTACACTCAGACAACTCTGTCATACTCTTACTTGGAAAACTGACTTTTGAAGCACAAAATCTCAAAGCCTCTTGAATGAGATAAACTACCAATACCATAAACATACCTTCAGAATCACATGACCTAAAACACAACTACAAAGAAACGTAGAGAAAATACATTTCTCCTAGACACCTCTACAATGCACAGTTCACACACTAATGAACACAACGTATTCTGCACAATGATCCAACTACCAACTCTTGAATATAAAACCTCTAAACACTTCTCACCAACATATCTAAATCACATAGGAAAATCTTCAACCTAATAGAAATGTGGAGCAAAAAAAGAACACAACTCTGTCACCTAGAATACCACTGCAATACATTGTTTCCACTATCAAAATTTCTCAAAAGAACTTGGAAACCAAACACTAGAGACACATCCTCATTATCTTCAGAACTTCCACAACCATAGAAAAAATCTTATCAAAGAAACACTAGAGGTTGAAACCAACAGCTTTAATAATGACAACATAATACAACCAATCAAAGCATCATCTACTAACATTCTTGCAAAAAACTCAATAGGCATTAATGACAACACAAAATTATTGACATAAATGACAACACCAACTTCTCATACTTGCAAAAATATCCCCCTTTGTCATTGAACACATGATGTGAAAAACCATCAAAGACACAATAGCTTTGCACCATACCAATTTCCTTTTCTCTTTTCTCCCCCTTGGTAGCTTGTCTTATTTACTTGATTTTTTCTTCCTGAATGACTTGTTTCTTTTCCATATGACTTTCTCTCTCCCTTAATACTTATTATTTTTCACATATTTCTCTCTTCCCTTTGACATCAATGGTAAAGGACATAATTCTTATATTATTTATTTTCTTCCTTTGACATAAAACAACTTGCTTATTACCGCAACTTCTTTCCTTTAATATTCTGAATACCCCCCTTAGGAGCACACACCAAACTATACCACATCAACAACCACTACTCAATGACAACACACACTCTTCTAATTGCAACAATAAAAAATACCACTACCTACTCCCCTAAGAGATAGCTACCAACATCAATCCAGAAAAAGAATGAATCTTGAGATCCACTGGATTGATGTATCTCCTTATGCATCTAGTTCAAAGAAGGAGGGGAAATAACCCCCAACTTCTCCTAGAGATACTCAAAATTATTCTTAGGAAGAGCCTTAGTGAATATATCAACAATTTGATCCTTTGTAGAAACATATTCAACCTTCACTTCATTATCCACAACATTCTCTCTCAAAAAGTGATATATTGAAATATATTTTGTCCTTGAATGCATCACTGGATTCTTTGAAATGTTGATTGCACTTGTATTTTCACAAAAGATAGAAATTGGTTCATCATACACTACTCTAATATCCTTCCATGTTTTTTGTATCCATAATACTTGTGTGCAACAAGATGTTGTAATGTACTCAACCTCTGTAGTACATAAAGATATTAAATCTTGTTTCTTACTTATCCATGATACCAATCTACATCCAAGAAAGAATCCACCACCACTTGTACTTTTCCTTCTGACACAACCAACCCAATCTGCATCTATGTAAGCACTCAAAGTGAAATTAGTATCCTTTGGATACCACAAGCCATAATACGAAGTACCCTTTACGTATTTGAATATCCTCTTCACTACTACAACATGTGACTCTCTAGGATCTTCTTGAAATCTAGCCACAAGAAAAATTGCATGCATGATATCTAGTCTAGTACCAGTTAGATATAGCAATCCACCAATCATTGATCTATACTTTCTCTGATCAGAATTATGGGATTCATTATTCTTGCTCAGTTTGCAACCAGTAACCATGGGAGTACATACTAGTTTAGAGTCTTCCATTCCAAACTTCTTCAACATATCTTTGACATAATTTGATTTTGAAATGAATATACCTTTATGTTTTTTGATTGATTTGTAACCTAAGGAAGAAATTCATCTCCCCAAACATAGACATCTCAAACTCTTTCTGCATCTCTTCTACAAATTTCTTGCACATAGCTTCATTTCCTCCAAAAATTGTCATCAACATACAAAACAACAATCAAGATTTGATCTTTTTCAACCTTAAAATAAATATTACTATTTGTGGTACCTTTATTGAATCCTTGTTATATCAAATAATTATCCAACCTTGCATACCAAGCTATGGGAGCTTTCTCCAATCCATATAGTGCCTTCTTCAATCTATAGACCATATTTGGTTTATCTGATAACTGAAATCCTTTCGGTTGTTCTATGTATACTTCTTCCAATTCTCCATTCAAGAAAGTAGACTTCACATCCATTTGATAAACCTTGAAATCCTTATGTGCCACAAAATCCAGAAACATCCTCATACTTTCATTCTTACCTGTAGAATAAATTTCTCCTCAAAATCTATTCTTTTAACTTGTGAATAGAATTTACACACAAGTCTTGCCTTGTTTATTACTACTTCTCCATTCTCATTTAGTTTTTTTTTTAACGCCTACTTAGATCCAATTATGTTTTTATTTCCAAGTCTTGGGACAAGTTCTCAAGTTTGATTCTTCTCAATTTGTAGTAGTTCTTCTTCCATATCCTTTATCCAATGTTCATCTTTGCAAGCCTCAATCACTATTTTATGTTCAACTTTAGAGAAAAAACATAGATTTACCTCTTCTTCAACAACTTTCCTTCTTGTTAGTACACCTTTTCTTTTATTTCCAATGATCTATTCTTTATAATGATTCATCTACACATACTTGGGGGTTATAGGGGTATTTTTTAGAGCTTCTTCCTCTTTTTCAAACTGTACTTCCTTTTCCTTAGCTTTTTCTTTTTCTCTGTAATCAGCCCATCTAATTCATATACATCTATCACCACTAAGTTCTAAAAATATTCATCAACGTTAACACTTGCACTCTCAACAATCTTTCGTAGTCTCTTCTTCTAGCACTGGTAGGCTTTTCTTTTAGTAGAATATCCAAGGAAGATTCTTTCATCAGACCTTGAATCAAGTTTCCCAAATTTTATTCATCTCTTCTAATATAACACTTACTTCCAAACACTTTGAATTGTTTAATAATTGGTATCCTTCCATACCACAACTCATAGGGAGTCTTTGTGTTGTTTTCTTTTGCTTGAACTCTGTTAAAACTATGTAAACAACTGTATGAATTGTTTCTCTCTAGTAAACTTTTGGTAGGATAAATTCTTTCATCATAGTCCTTGCAACTTCTTAAATAGTTCTATTGTTCCTTTCAACCACTCCATTTTTTTGAGGAGTCCTAGGGGTAGACAAGTTCCTTTTTATTCCATGATTCTCAAAAAACATGTTAAATTCATTAGAGGTGAACTCTCCACCTCTGTCAGACCTTTAACATTTGATCCTCATGTCCATTTCATTCTCAACCATAACTTTAAATTATTTGAATCTATCTAGGGATTCAAAATTTTCTTTAAGAAAATTAATCCATGTAATTCTTAAATAATCATGAATAAAAAACATGAAATGCATGTCAACTTGAAGACTTCTTGTCCTTGTAGGACCACAAAGGTTTTTATGCACCAATTCCAGTAATCCAATAGAAGATTGTTCTTTTCCTTTGAAACTTATTCTTGTTTTCTTTTCAATCTGACAATCCTTGTAGACATCATTGATAGACTTTATAATCTTTGCAAAATCTCTCACTGCTTGAACTAAACTGATTCTTACCAAATTATCAAAATTAATGTGACACATCCTCCTGTGTCATAACAAACTTTCACTAATCTAAGTCATAAAACAATGACCATCAGCACCCTTGTGCTTTTAAACATTTCCATATGTCCTTCCAATAATAATCATAGTTCTGGACCCTTTTCTAATCTCACATCCATCATTCTAAAACATAAGATTGTATCCTTTATACACATTTTTCCAACACTCAAGAGGTTATGCCTTAAGCCTTTAACATAGTAACCATCTTTAGTATTATGCTTGCCATCAAAATCGATTGAACCTATCCCACATATCTTACCACCTGAATCATCACTAAAACTAACAATTCCTCCATCATACTTTTCAAGTTTAACAAACTTAATCTTGTCTCCATTCATATGGTTAGAGCAACCACTATCAATAATCCAATAGTTCTTATCCTATCTAGCATGAAAAGAAGATACCAAAGTGTAGACACAGTAAAACTTCATGATTGATACTATGCATTTGATTCTGATTAACTAACATTGTTTCTTCCTAAATCACTTCGAATTCATCAATTAATTGAATAATCAACATTATTTAATTAAATTCAAAAAATTAAGCTATTAATCAAATAATTAAATTTATTGATTAATTCATCATTCTTCTAACTATTTATTCATCTTATTTAATTCAATTAAATCATTTAATTAAATCCTCTCTTAATCCTCCCATTTGATTAAAACCAATCAAATCAAATGTCACATCTCCTAAATTAGTCCAATTAACTACTTCTAGATTAATTAATCCTAAATCAGCTTTCTAATCATCATTATCAATTCCTCCAACTTTTAACTCCTCAAGAGTTAAATCAACTTATGGTCAACTAACCAGATTGCACATGAAAATGTAGACATGGAAAATATACCGGCATACTTGATCCTGATCACTAACACTATTTCATCCTGAATCATCTTCTTAGCTAATCATCACCCTTCATCCCTTAATTAAATAAATCATTATTTATCTGATTAATTCATCCTCTCTCATTAATTAAATAAATCGAAGTTATTTAATTAATCCCCTGGTCTTTATTTAATTAAATAATTCATTTTATTCAATTAAATATTTTAAGTCACCTTATTAAATTAAATAAATTACACCTTATTTGATTTAATCTAACATCATCATCCCTCTTTCATTAAATAAATCAAAATATTTTATCTAATTAAATCTAAATCACATTCTTCTCAACTTTGATTTAAATCAACCTAAAAATCTATTGTCACATCATTTAATCCCTCATTAAATTAATTAAATCTTGATTAATTTAATCCCGATCATCCTAATTTCTCTAGATTTTTCCACTTGCACATGAAAATACATTTAATTGATTTACTAAATCCCTATTTTCTTTCAACTTGGCATCTTTAGGGGAATATTCCTCCAAGTTTGAAAATCCCTCCAAGTGGATTTTTCCTTCCAACAAGACATTCATTCCCTCTTACATGTCCTTGTGCATTGAGCCAAGTGGCATTTAATTCATTCGTTTTCACTCTAACATGTCATTTCATGATTTTCAAATTCCACCTAATTTCATTTATTGTGCTCAAGCTTCTTCCAGACACATCTTGACAAGTGGCACTTTCCCATTAGATGTTGAATGATCCCACATTGCTTCATTTTGATCATTCCTCCATCTTGTCTTTATATAAATAGAAGGCTTTCCTTTGTATTTGATCATCCATAATTTGAGCAAGTTTACTATACTCAATTTCATCCTCAAGCATAACCATTTTCATCAATTTTATCAAGTTTGTAGCTAGGATATGCAAGAATTCTACCAAATTGGATCACATCTTCATCAATCAACACAAAGCTTGCATAGGAGTTGGGAAAGGGCCAATTTCCACATCAAATTGGCACCAATGCCCCATGGGATTGAGATTTTGCATGCTTAATTAGGATTTCATTGCTTTCTCATTTTGTTCTTCATTTTATTTCCTATTTTGAGCATTTGCAAATGAATTTCATGGGGAATCTCGATTCTCACTTGCAATTGATCTAATTATGTGTTTGTTTCTTGTGTTTTTTCAGGTCTAGGATTGGGGTTCTACATTTGGCACTAGAAGGAGGGAAAAACTTGAAGATTCAATCACATTTTTTCAAAAAAAATTGTCTTTTTTTGCTAACATTTGCATTTGTAGGAAAAGGTGCCGCTATCATTCCAGCAACACCATACAATGTTGCTATCAGTCTAGTGGCACCATACAGTGATGCTTCAAACTGCAAACCAAATCGCTTAGTCTTTCCCAACCAAAATTCAAATTTTCTAACTCCGTCGTTGGGTCAGTTTACAGTCGCTGGTTTTCTCAAATTCCAAACTGCGTCACTGAGAAAAACTCCACCGCAATCACACTCTTTGGTTTTATAGTAGAGTGTTGTTGTCTGACAAGCAATGCCATACAACATCGTTAACTTCCTCAAACTGCGCCACCTGTGCGGACTATGTCACTAGAGTGAAGTAAAAAGTTCAAATTGACTCAATTTTGACATGTGCTTTTTCATTTTGGTTGCTTTAGGTTGCTAATTGGTTTTTCTAACCTCTGTTTTTCCATTCTAATCAGTTTTTGCAGGTTGGTCTAATCAAGGTGAAGGAGGAAAATGAAGTTGAAGGTTGCATTATGGCATCATTCTCTCATTACATCAAGTTTTTTTGAACACTTTTGTGTTTGTTTAACACTTTTGGAGAACTCATAATCTCTCTTAAAGATTTGTTATCTTTCATGCTCTTAGGATACACTAAATTTATTTTGGGCTCTAAAAAGAACACTACAAAAGCTTTCAATTTTTGCTATAAAGGGCTTAAAAAGAACTTTAGACAAACTTACTAGATTTTGTTTAAAGGTTAACAATTGAACAAAACAACTTTCATCTTTCCTTTTGGTGCACTAAAAATAATCAAATCATTTCTTTGAGGATTTAAAATGAACATGTGCATCTTTGTTTTGTAATCACTTACCCAAAATAATATCATCAAAAAGATGTATACGCTTCTCTCGTGCCTCACAGTGATCTTCAGAATCAAAAGGATTTTTGGTGATCTTAAGTTTGGTATGTGATTGCCTCCACATTTCATTTAGGATTAAAAATTGAATAAATCTTGCAAGTGTGAATGGAACATATTGTGTGTTGTTCTCTCTTTGTTTCTCAATAAAGATCGATCGAACTACGGATATGTTTACTCACTTTTGTTTATCTTAGAGGGCCTGCGTTGTGGGAAAAAGTAATCACCCTAGGGAACAACCCAACCGGCAACACGCTAAAGCCAAGCAACTTCCAACTAGTATATAAGTGTGGGAATTGGAACAAAAGCTAGTATCATGAGGATTTTTCTGACAAGAAGGGCAGCAATGGTCTCTTTCCAAATGGATGGTCCCCCACGAATGGAATTCCCACATTAAAACCCTTGTTTAGAAAAGGCCAAAATCCTTGATCTATTTGTTGGTGCAAGAACGGTCATTCTGAAGCTGCCCCACACTTTTACGGCTTTTAGTAGAGATGGAAAGTATGCCATGGGAGTTTCATGGGTATTGATACTTGGCTGCCCCGTATAAGTGAGTGTCGTGGAGGGGATCCAGTGGGGTCAAGCATCTAACCATCTGCTAAAAGTAGGCATAGTTGGACTTGTCCAAGTGGGGATTCAACAAATACAGTCTTTCATATCCATAGGGTTGTACATGTTCTTGGAATCAAAACACATTGCTTGTTTGTAAACATTGGGAAACAAACATTCAACATGATCATTAAATTTCAAACCCTTTAGGAAACAAATATCATTGACAAAATTCACATGTTATTGCTTACCCTATGGATTCTATCCTTAGAGGTTTCTAAACATTTGGATTTACATCTCAATTTTCCTACTAAAGTCAACAATAGGAAACTTTTGCCTTAATTTTCTTGATTTCCACATAAAGCATTTTGTGGGATGATAAGACGTTAGGACATTAGACATTTAGTTTGGAAATTTAATCAAGAATTGTTTGTGGTAAAAATAAGTCACTAAGAAAAGCTAAAGAACAATTGAACTAACATCAACATCATCTTGTTTATCTATGTATATGTAGATGCATCCTTCTCCATATGCTTAGTTAAATTATCATCAAAATCATCTTGTTTGGTTAGGCGTGGCTAAATGCATCCTTCTCCCTACACTTAGTCAAATTTTCATCTTTTGAGCAAGTCTATCCCACAGATAACATTCAATATCTTGGGATCCATTTGTTCATCATCCAAAATCAAAACAATCCAAAACCATATCAAGGTCAAATCAAAATCCAAGAATCCAAGAATTCAAAAAAGTCCCAAAATTCTAGCATCCCCTCAAGATCTTCTAAGAGTTCAATCATCCATATCATTCATCTTTCACATCTCATCATCACCATCAATTTGATCCTTAATCATCCTAAATTTTCTCTTTTGCACCTATAGTTAGATCAATCCAAAGAATTAGAGATTCATCTCCCACATTCTTGAAAATTGATCCATATTTTATGGTGCAAACTAGATCACAACACAAGAGGAACATGGAAGCTACCAAAGAAACATCAACTTCAAGCGATTTGAGCCAAACCACTCCCCAAATTAATCCAAGTGAAACTAGCAATCCTCTAACTAATATTCCTCTACCATCACAAAATCTACAAGAGGAAGGTCAAGTGGAGGACATTACCAATAATCCATTTGGGATGTCACAAGATTAGGTCATTGAAATGATTCAAAATCCTGAGACTCATCAAATTATCAATATCATGATGAGGCTCAATCCCTTCCAATACATGCTTGAATTAGCAAAAGAAGGGGCTAAAATCCCTTCCAATTATGATTTAAACACACTTGTGGAGAAGCCTCTCAAAATCACACCACCATTCTCATCTACACCTCCCTTTCAAAACATCACTCAATCCATCCCCCAAATCACATCATCTATTACTCCAACTCAACCGATCATCCACAAGGGGAGCATATTTCTCAATGTGATTCAAACACACCCCCTTGTGACTAATCAAGGTTTGCATTCAAATACCATATTGGGTCAACCCATCCCCCAAGATCCATTACACCCATATTTCCCCCTCATCTTTCAAGATTCCAATGGCCCATCATCATCATTTCATGCAACACCTCAAACTTCTCTCCCTACGACCTCATAGGGAGAAGGTGACTTATTTGGACCAAGGGGCATCTTTGAATCTTCATCTTCATCATTTCCCCAAGGAAGTATACCACTCACCTTTCCACCACTTCCACCCTTTCCATCAACATCCACACCACCTCTTGGTTTAGATTTTCCCCCTTTACAAAACATGAATCAACAAAATCAAAACAACCCCTCGATCATCAATTAGAGAATCGTACCAAATACTCCCATCTTTCCATCGATATCACAACAAAAAATGGAAACCATCCTAGTAACACAAGCCACCATCACATCATCTACCATCCCTCAAAACATGGTCTCTCAAAGACCAAACATATCGATCACACCATCCACCACGCAAATCCCCATCATCAATACAACATTTCCTTTCATCACAGCAACAAACACCATTCCAAATCTACCACCACCTCCTCCACCCAACTCAAACACATCAAACCAATACAAAATTTTGTTACAAGCCACTCAACAAGCTTCCTATCAAAATGCACTCCAACAAATCCAAAACCAACAAGTTGCACAGCTAGCCACTCAACAAGCATAAGCACAACTAGCTGTGCAACAAGCACAACAGGATGCTCAAGCCATGACCCTAATACAACAACAACAAGCTGCCCAAGTTGTGCAAGCATCTCAAGAAGCTCAAGCAGCTCAAGCCACAAAAGCCACACAAGCCACACAAGCAACACAAGCACAAGCATAGTACCTCGCACAACAACAAGTAACCCAATAGAAAGCATACTAGCAAGCACTAAAACAATACTAAGAGCAACAAGAAGCAGCTTGACTAGTGGCCCAACAACAAGCATTGTTTGTGCAACAACAACAACAAGCTCAGCAATAGGCACTATCAGTGCAATAACAATAGGAGCAACAACAAGCATACCTAGCGCAACAAAATTTGCAAGAACCATCCACCAACACACCAACCAATCCACCCATCCCCCAACAATTGAACCACTGCAAAACACTTTCACTCCACCCCCTAATTGACAAAATTATGTGACAACACAAATCAAGTTGCTCTCACAAAAAGTGTTTGATCTTCAGTCAGGGAAAACCACGAAGACACCCAACAACTTGTGTCCCTATCCGTTTGATAGGAGTCTTGCAATGAAACCATTCCCAAAGGGATTTGAAATCCCCAAATTTGATAAATACCATGGGATGGGAAACCCTGAAGATCACATCATGGAATTCCAAGTGAATTGTATGGAAGTCACATATCATGATACATATTTGATGTGGCTATTTCCTAGAAGTTTGGTCCAAGCCATGGAGTGGTTCTCTTGGCTCCCTCTAGGCATCAAGAAGTTCTAGGAGATAGTAGATGCATTGATAAAAAAATATGCCTTAATATCGGTATGGATGTCAATCTAGAGGAACTATCCACTCTTAAACAAGCTAAGGGAGAATCATTCGCTTCCTTTTTGCAATGATGATGATCCAAGGCCAATAGGAGCAAATATGCCATGCCTGAAGAACAACAAGTTTGCACTATCATCTCTAATCTGGAGGGAACCTTCGCAATTCATCCCAAAGTACAGGGTATCACCACATACAACCAATTGATCTCAAAGGTGCTTAACATAGAATGAGCCCTTATTGCATACGGATGGACACCCACCTATCCTGAACAACAAAAAAATTTCCCATCCACCAACTATAATGATAAACCTCACACATGGTCCAAAAACAAAAACATTACCAATGATGGTTTTGTCGATGCCAAAGTTGTCATCAATGCTCCTCGACAAAACACACTAGCACCCCAACAACAACCCCAAAACAACAATCAGAACAATCGAAAAGTTAACACTGTGACCTAGTAGCCAAATAATCAAATAGTCAACAATGTGAATGATCAAAGGCGGCCACTCTAGCGAAACAAAAATTCCCCCAAACGGAAGTACATAGCCCTTGGGGAATCGGCTGAATCCATCATGAAGAGAATGGTGGAGGAAAAACTCATCACAATCCCCACCTATGAAAACTATCAAGAACCCTTGGTAAAACCATTATGGTACAATGAAAATCACCTTTTTGATTTCCACAAAATTAAGGGACATACAACTGCCAGTTGCATGAGGTTGAAAAACTTGATCCAAGACCTCATTGATGACAAAATCATATATGTGGAACAACCGGCAGGAAATCAAAATCTCAAGATCTACACGAATCCGATGCCCAATCATAACAACAAAGGGAACAATAACAATGATTAGGGAAAAAGTGCATTCAAAAGTGTAAATCATGTATATGACCATGTCGTTGCATCCCTACATGAGTATTGTACTACTATCACCATCAAAGGAGCCCAAGTTGATTGTGGAGTCACCACAAGAGGTGGAAAAGTCACCATCATAGGGTCATCTCAGCCAAACAGAGCATCCACCTCCAATCCAAGGTTTTTTCCTAATGGATACAATGTCCTCAACCAATTGAAAACAACCCCAACTCAAATCTCCATCATGGAGTTGCTAAATATTTCACTAGCCCACAAAAGGATCCTAGAAGAAGCCTTGGCCTCATCTTCCATCCCCACTAATCTCGATGCAGATCAATTCAAAGCTATGGTCACACACATCACCACACCTCATCTCCTAATATTCTCATAACAAGATCTTCCAACACAACCATCTCATAATCGTGGACTTCATCTAGAGGCTTACTTCCATAAAAACAAGGTTAAGAGAGTCCTGGTAGATGGAGGTGCAAGGTTGAACATATACACCCTTGAATTAATAAAAAGCTTGGGCTTCTCCAAAGATGATGTTGAAAAAGGAAAAGGCATAACCATAAGAGCCTATGATGATCAAGAAAGAGTGTCTCAGGGAACTATCCAACTCCCTGTTCAAGTAGGGTCAACCATCATGGAAACAACTTGTCAAGTTCTTGACCTGGAATTTCCTTATAATATTCTCCTAGGGCATCGCTGGATTCATGAGATACAAGTTGTTGCTTCCACCTTCCACTAGTGTGTAAAGTTTTACCAAGGAAAAGAGGTCACTATCCACTGGGATCCTGAAACCTTCTACTATTGCAAAAATTTGGAAGCCAAATATTACAAATCCCCCAAGTGCCTAAAAATGATGAGGGTCCCTCCACTCCATACATTGATCCAGCTACTCTCGCCTCCACTTATGTGACAAAGACACCCACTATCCCTGCCATCTCTGATATCAAGGTCATTATCCAAGACAGCGTGTGTGGGGATTATAAAATGAAGAAAGGTGCTTTCATGGTAGGAGAGTTACCACAATCTCCTAGGTCCCATGGGCAACCCCAACCAACTAGAACATCATCCTAAACTTTCAGAGTTGACCCCTCTAGATTCAGGAGTTGGGGAGACCTAGGTTGGGAAGTAATAGAAGAGGACACATCAAACCTTATATACCAAGAAAATAGACCAGCAACTAACCTACCTATGGATGATAGTGGTAAAGGCTTACAAATGATGGTCGCCATGGGCTATGACAGGAACCAAAGGCTTGGATAGAATAACAACAGACTTCTAATACCCATCATTCCTAAGACACAAATGAGAAATCATGGCCTCAGATGTACCCCTCTAAGTATAACCATATGTGGACATGGTCCCCCAATTAAAGCAGTCAAGACTCCCCCTCAGCGAACAACAGCTAAACTTCGCTTACCCATATCTATTGGCTGAGTCATAGACAATTTCACATTTGACATAACCAATGTCTATAGTAGTAGTGATGAGGAGGAAGATACCATAAATGACCTACCTATTCTTTATGAGAATTCCTCTCTCCTTATGATTAGTACCATGTCATTTGAGTCAACCAGTCAAACCCGTGAAATCAACCTAGTCTACCCCTAGCTCATCAATTACAACCAACGAGGACCACCGGTTCTATACACTTTCAAAAATGATGAGGCACTCTCAAAATTCATCGGATTGTGGGACATGGTGCCATACGGAGATCACAAGGTTTGGTTTGATATCATACTGGACACACAATCTTACCACAGGGAAACAATTGAATCCTTTAGTCACAAAAGCAAAAATTTGAGAATAATCTCAAAGTCTTTGAGTGAAAACCACACTGTGGCACTCTCTAACCCAAAAACAATAAAAATAAAGGGTGTATCTAATGGTGAAAACCTCTTTGAGGCACCTGAGGATGAAGCATTCAATCTTCCTCTCAGTGCTCTACATCAGGAAAAGTTGGTGGTTCTAGCCAAGAAGTGCAACCTAGTTAACTTGGGAACAGAGGAAACCCTGCATATCACATTTTATGTTGAATCATTGATGTCAGAAGAACAAGAGCTCCTAGATTCTTTCTTAAGGGAGAGAAAGGTCAACATTGCATGGATCTATGTTGACATTCCTGGGCTTGATCTAGAGATTGTGGTCCATCATCTAGCAGTTTACCCCGAAGCAAAGCCCATCAGAAAAAAAACTTAGAAAAATGCATCCTCAAATAGCTTTGTTGGTTAAAATGGAATTGAATAAGTTGCTTGATGTAGGGTTCATACAGCCGATCGACTATCCAGAGTGGGTATCAAACTTTGCACCTATTTCAAAGTGAACTGGGGGCATCCGTATTTGCACACATTTTAGAGACCTGAACAAGGCATGTCCCAAAGATAACTTCCCGCTTCCCAACATTGATATGATTGTGGATATGACTGTGGGACATGAGATGCTTTCATTGATGGACAGATTCTCTGGGTATAACCAAATCATGATAGCCAAAGAGGACCAACACAAAATAGCTTTTACTTGTCCATGGGAGACATATTGCTGGAACATGATGTCATTTGGCCTAAAGAACGTTGGAGAAACATATCACAGAGCCATGACCTTAGTATTTCTTGATATGATCCATAAGACTGTGGAAGATTATGTCAATGACATATTGGAAAAATACAGAAAGACAAGGGACCACATAGCAACATTAAGTGCCATCTTTGACAGGCTGGAGGAACACAAGGTCTACCTTAATCCAAAGAAGTATGCCTTTAGCGTACAGTCAGGGAAGTTGTCGGGATACATTATGTCCATGAGAGGAATTAAAATAGATCCCGCTAAGGTAAAGGAAATCCTCTATATGGAGGCACCCAAGACTTTGAAGAAGCTTAAAGGCCTACAAGGCAGGCTCTAGTCAATCCTTCGGTTCATAGCCCAATTAGAGGAAAAATCAATCCCATATTCTCACCTACTTCACAAGGGAGTAGCGTACAAGTGGGATGAGAAGTGTGATCAAGCCTTCAACAAGATCAAAGAATATATGCTCCCACCTCTAGTACTTATTCCACCAATCCAAGGAAAGCCTCTAATCCTCTACATATTAGTGATAGTTGCAGCTCTCGATGCTCTCCTAGCTCAGCACAATAAAAACATAATAGAGAGGGTCATCTACTACATTAGTCGGACCATGGTAGGGAATGAATTAAATTATTCCTTCATCAAAAAGGCTTGTCTCGTAGTGGTGTTTGCATCACAGAAGTTCAGACACTACATGTTAACACAAAAAATCAAACTCATTGCTAAGATCAACCCACTCAAGTACCTACTCTCCAAATAAATGCTCATAGGAAGGATAGTCACGTGGGTCATGATCCTATCAAAATACGATATCAAGTATGTAGAGCGGAAGGCCATCAAGGGACAAGTGATCACAGACCAACTAGCAGAAGCACCAATGTATTCAAAAAATCCACTAATTTATGAGTTCCCTGATGAATCCATCTTCAATTTGAGCATAGTAGACCACTGGAAGTTGTACTTTGATGGCTCCTACACACAGCATGGATTGGGAGTTGGAGTCTTTTTCATCAATCCATAGGGAGACTACATACCAAGATCCTACAAGTTGGAATTTTCCTACACCAACAATATTGTAGAATATAAGGCTCTAACCATAGGACTTAGAATAGCAGTGCAGTGGCATATCATGGCTCTCAAGGTATATGGGGATTCACAGCTGATAATCAACCAAGGGAATGATGAGTATCAAACTAAAGATGACAAACTAAATCCATACAAGAAATTGGTGGAAATTCTTAAGGAGTCCTTCATTGAGATCGTGTTCGAGCAGATACCTAGAGTAAACAACAGAGTACCAGATGCCATGGAAACAATTGGATCCCTATTGGACATCCATTGCAATGTCCCAAAGCATGAATTCCTAGTAGAGCAGCTTCTCGTGCATACATTTGAGGTACCAAATTCTGAATTCGTGTGTGAAATCGTTGGTTTTGGTGATGCTTGGTACCATGACATATACACTTATCTGAGAATAGGAGTCCTCGCAGCTGACATAACCTCAAACCTTAAGAAGACATTTTTCAAGAAAGCATCTCATTTTGTCATCCTAGGAGATACACATTACTCAAGAAGCATTGAAGGAACCTTGTTACATTGCCCAAACACTGAAGAAGCCTTGAATGCTTTAACTGAGGTACATACTGGTATTTTTGGTTCACACTCAAGTGGAATGACCTTGCCTAAGAAATTGTTGAGGATGAGGTATTATTGTCCTATTATGGAAAGAGAAGCACATGACTATGTCAGAAGGTGTCTACAATGTTAGCAACATGGGGACCTCACCCATGCACCAGCTCAAGAGCTCCATTTTATTGTCACACCATCGCCCTTCTCATAGTGGGGGCTCAATCTCATTGGAAAAATCACCCCCACCTCATCCAGTGGCCACAAGTTTATCATTACCACCACTGAGTACTTCACCAAGTGGGTGGAAGCCATCCCAATGACATACATCACTGGAAATTAGATCTCTAAGTTCATCCTGAACTATTTAATATGCCACTATGGTGTCCCACAAGCCATTATCTTAGATGATGGGACACCTTCCAAGAATCAAGATATCTTTCACCTTTGCCAGAAATTTAACATCCAACATCGCTTTTCCACTCTGTATTATCCCCAAGGAAATCGCCAAGCAGAAGCTACCAATAACACCATTCTAAAAATCCTCAAGAAAATATTCAAGATGTAGGTCATAACTAGCATCTGTAGCTAAATCCTGCCCTCTGGGCCTATCGAACCAGCATTCACACACCAATAGGTCCCACCCCATTTTCCCTAGTCTACGGATTTGAAGTCATCCTCTCCATCGAGATCGAGCTCCCATCACTAAGAATATCTTTGCAGAACCTCATCACAGATGAAAAATACAGGGTATCATGATTGAATGAGCTAGAATTACTAGATGAATAGAAAATGGAGGCCTTAAACCATTTGCAGGTATATCAAAAACTGTCTCAAACAGAGCTATAACAAGAAAATCAAGAGTCGGACATTCTAGGTAGGAGAACTTGTGCTAAAAGAGAATCAAAAGAATGTCCCAAACCCAAATGACAAAGGAAAATTTGAATCCAATTGGTTGGGACCATTTTTCATCACAATAAGTTACAATTTAGGGGCATATCAATTATCAATACCCGAAGGGGAACCTCTGTAGGATCCCATGAACAACTCCCATCTTTAAAAAAATTATGCCTAACCTTTCAAGGTATAGAACCAATACACAAAAAAAAATCAGAAAATGCCCTTAAAAAATGTTCACCCCGATGAAAACCTAGCAAACAGGCATCTTGGTGACAACAAAAAATCCAAAAAAATCAAAAAAAGGATTAAAAATAGTAAAGAGAAAAAAAATCATCCTCTAGTGAAAACCACTTCGGTAGCACTTTGGGCAAGTACCTTGGTGAAAACCTGGTAAACAGGCTCCTTATGTAAATAAGCACTTTCCATCCACCAGGATCTTCATGACTTGTTCTTCATCATTCATCCACTTCGCTTCCATCATCCATTGCATTCCATATCTCTTTTTGTCACCCATCGGCATCCGCATCATAGCTTGGTCCTATGTTCATGTCATGATACCTCCTAGTACTACTCAGCCCATTCTCAAGGTCATTTTGTCTTGCCTATATTAGAGTAGTCTATTACATCATGCTGGGGGCATGTGTTCTTCGGATCAGATTTGTGTATGTTCTTAATATCCCAAAATCAAAAAATCCAAAACATCAAAAAATCCAAAAATCCAAAAATCCAAAAACATCAAAAAATAAAAAAATCCAAAACATCAGAAAATTAGAAAATCTAAGACCATCCAAATCATATCAAAAATCCCAAAAATAGGTCAAAAAGTCAAAAAATAGTCATTTTTCGAACTACAGGTCTCTGAGCCTTGAATGTAGACAAGGTTGATCTTTGATCATCCCCTGATACACTTAGGTTAGTCCTTTATGGGTCTGTCATAATAAACTGGCAATCCATTTGTTCATATCTCATCAATAATTGAGTTTGTGTCAGTCAAACTACATGGTCTTTGCGTGTATAACATAGGCAAGGCTAACCTGTTGATCAACCCTTGAGGCCCCTGGGATATTTCTTTAGGTTAGTCTCTTGGTCAAAATCTCGAAAATACCTAAAAATCGAAAAACTTGAAAATCAAAACATTTGCAAAATTTCAAAAATACCAAAGACAGCCTCAAAACATTACAAAAAGATCAAAAAATACTTTAAAAAAAAAAACCAAAAAATTCATCCATCCCCATCTCACTTTCACCTGAAATAAGCGTCACTCATAATAAATCATTCACCACCCTCAACCCTTTGGTAAAACAATTGGAAACAAGTATAGCAGCCAAAAGTGAAAACCTAAACGTCAAAAGTCTCAAGCCTAAATCAATTGGAAAATAAGTTAGTCAACTTTTCGTGTCAATAGCTTATCATCCAATCAATCTCATCATCATCTGATATCGTCATGTCCTAGGATGCATCCTTCCTAGAAGGGACATCAACATCAGGCATAACCTTAGTTTAGTCTTGGCTAGTGGTATGAAGAACATTAGCTTGTTTGTTTACTTGATTTTATCTTATTAAATTTATCTTATTGTGCTCATTCCAAGGACCTCTCGATGATGTCCAAATGAAGGATTTAGAGAGATAGGAATGGGGCAATGATCATTATCTTTTATCTAATGTGCTCGTTGGATATTCTTGTAATATAACTTGACCTCATGCATGCTTTGTTTGATTGTAGGGAGGATGTTTTGAATATCTTTTTAACCACATGGGAAGGCTTTCCTTTCTATGTTTTGGTCTGAGATGTTTGAGATATTTGAACTACACTTCGAATAAGGTTCTATATGCCAGGTGTGAACAGGAATACTCCTATCTAATTGTTAATTCAAATTCCATCACACTATGTGCAACGCCATCCTGGTTCTTTATACCTTAATGCATCGTACCACATGTGTAATCAAACATAAGGTAATTGGACCTTTGAAAACCCCAACCCTCGGCAAGTGAACATCATTTGTCTTATCATCATCTCCAATAAGGTCTTCTTAGATCACGGACTTGTTGGATCCTCTCTTCTTCATCTCCTTTCTTCTATCTTCTTTCACACTAACATGGTACCATGGCAATTAATCAAAATTCATCATATATGTATCCATCATGCATCCACAAACCATTAGCATATTGCATACTACATATTATATCATATAAGAAATATTAAATCATATCATATGCATTGCATTTCCATCATTTGCATAATATAGATTGGTTATTCTAAGCATTTCATCATTTACACATTTGCATTCATCATATCATATCATAAAAATTGTCATAATATCCATAGAAAATATATAAGCATCATTCATTTGCATAAGCATCACCATATAATGCATGAGAAAAGATAATGAAAAGAGAAAGAGATTGCAATTCATCATCATCCATTAGGGGCATAATATAGATCTATTAGTCACACAATCATTACATTTTGCATCATCACAAAAAAGATATCAAAAAAATAAAGCATCTCATCACATAGAACATAATGTACATCATAACATTGCATAACATCATTGCATCACATTGCATAGCATATAGAAAGTAAAGCCATTCATAATGCATAAATAGAATAGAACACATCACATTGAATCAACATCATCTCATATCATATATATTATCATCAAAATGTACACTGTCATGGTACAAAATTGGATCCAAATATACGTGTATGTCAATAAAGTACAATCACCCACTGGGCTATCAAAATTGAGCCTATGAAACATAAAAGAATGAAAGAATATGTCTCTGATCAAAACTGGGGCTAACCCTACTAGTTGTTTCCCTCACCACCTTCTCTCTCCCCATGGTCCTTTGTGGGTTTGTGGCATGTCCTCTGTGAAAATTCTAGGACTCGGATTGGTCTCGGCATGGCCTGATAATAATGCATCCGGTAGTAATCGGCCTATTGGATGGCCTTCTTGTATTATCAAAGTGGTACCATGCTTTGGGAGGAGGATGCAGACATGCTCTCTAACTGTTGCCATCTCCCCATCTCTATTGTTTCCTGCAACTCTGCAGCCTATCTCTATTGAACTTCCTAGTCCTGCTCTACCAATAACTGATCTCTCTTACCTGTAAGTACCTGTATTTGTGCCTGTAGCTAGAGAATCTGACCATCCCTAGGGTTTGGCTAAAGGGGTGGTTGCATTGGTGGCTGATCATGGTCCCCATCTCTGGGCAGTGTCAGAGCCCTATCCTAGTGCTCGTGATCCTGATCCTGAAATCCCTGGTTCTAGTCCTGACAAACCTGATCCTGATCATCTTGTCGGGGTGGCCCATCTGCCTACTCTCCGTCCTGGGGAGGTGGTCCATGGTTTGGCTATGGACCCTTGCCTCCCCTGACTCTATCATCATCACCACCCCCTCGGCCTCCCTGTGTCTGCCTACCTACTCGGCCCCTAGGCCTCCATCATGCTACCATTATGCCTAGTAATGTCAATCTCAAAGGTGCCTGGAACCAATCCCTATAACTCTGTGTCATGGCGACATTGACTGGACCTTGTGCATATACCCATGGTCTAGCCACAAGCTATCTAAAACTCTGAATTGCCTCATTTGTTGGGATGTGGTGGCCCCAAGATGTCTCCCTTGTCGTATAGGAAAAGATGGCCATGTACTGGTCATCGGGTCAATCTGTAGCATCACCAAACTGATGGGCCACTCTATCTGGCAGATATCTCTCTATCATGGTGTGCTCCTGCTCCTGCATAAGCCAGTCCTGGTGGGAAAAGAAAAGTTGTTAGTCATCATCATACCATGTTGGCCATCTAAGGTATGGGTGCCAGGTGAACTCCTACATATCGTCTCTCACCCTCCTCCAATGAGGGATCTTGTGCTCCCCACTGTGTGAAAAGAAACTCCGCCTCTATATCACCACACAACTGGATCATCTAGCTCCATAGCTACGGGAATAAATCTGATAGGACGTAGCACTGAGATATGCTCCAACATCTAGATGTGTAGGAGAGTAACACTGGCCTTGATGGATTTGTCATCCAGATATGCTACCTCATGCAAATCTATGTAAAGAGAGGCCAATAGCACTGGCCCCGAAGCAAAGCAAGTCTTGAATCTAATCATCCTCTCCTAGGTGAGCCCCTATCTGACACTAAAATATTGGCTCTGTCGATCTGGTGCCACAAGTCCTGAGATAATGGTTGCTACCACTAATCTAAACGGTGAAACAGTGAGCCTGTATCGCTCCAACTCAATCTGGCCCTTTACAAAAATGATCTCATCGAGGCCCATCACATCATAGCAAGCATCTCGTCTGGCCTCCACATCATAGATGATGTGCTCTCTATGGATCAGTAGTCTCAGAATGTGCCAAACATCCTCCAAAGTGATCATTGCCTCACTAGTGGGAAAATGGAAAGACGATGTCTCACTATGCCATCGCTCGGCCAATGTAGTCTTCATACCCAAGTGAGTATAGACTACGTGAGCATAGGCAATGTACCATAATCCCCGAGCTCCCAGGTGCTCCTATAATCACTCGTACATCCCCTCTAGAATGCCAAATAGAATTGGGATCATGTGCTCTCATGAGTGTAGTATCACAGCCTCCTCCTGCATCAACAAAGTCATAGCATCAAGTTTTGTGAAAAAATCTTGGGCTCGGTTGAGCTTTTTTACCTTTGAAACAACATTTGCGTCACTGTTTGCAAAGGCGACACAATTCAAAAGTATCAAACTGCACCACTAGAGAAGTTTGAACCCTAAAACTCCATCGTTGCAGTGTAGTTTGTTCACGACCCAATTTGACCCCTAAACCTAAACTTCAAACAGGACTGCCATGGCACTCTATGCATACGTGGTGGATTTTGAGGCCACACGATGCCAAAATTAAATTTTTAGCAGCACTATATTGCACCGCTAGACCTAAACTAGCTTTCTAGTCCTAATAAATGCACCTAAACACGAAAAACAAGATCAAGTTAGGATCATGCACCAGAGGTCTTGTGTTTGGATGTTGTTGGTACACTCATACTCGATCTAAAATGTGTTGTAGAAGCATGCGTTGCACCATCTTAATCAGTGCTCAAAGCTCTAGTGGTAGAATCTCTATAGGTTGTTTGCAAATGAATTTTAATTTGTCCCCCGAGGCCTATATTAAGCCTAAAAGTTAGGGATTCTTGACCCCGTTTAGCTGTCCAGCTAAGGTTTTGGACCCCTGAGCCTGTTTTTGTCCAACCGAGGGACATTTTTCATTTTTTTTCATGTTTTATCTCATGTTTTGGCATCCTGGAGCCTTTTCGGACCATCGGTCACCTTGTCCTCTTCTTTTCACGAGATCACCCAAAAATCCAAATTTTCATTAGATCTCTCAAGGGGGCAGTATATCAGCATAATTCATCCACCGAGGTAGCAGTGGGGCAATTGTGGAAATAAATTTTTTTTAAATTCGATCGAGACAATTTATTCTTTGAATCAACACAGCGAGTACTTTGCTTCAAAGAGGGGGAAAATGTAGACATGGAAAATACTTGATCCTGATCACTAACACCATTTCATCCTGAATCATCTTCTTAGCTAATCATCACCCTTTGTCCCTTAATTAAATAAATCATTATTTATCTGATTAATTCATTCTCTCTCATTAATTAAATAAATCAATGTTATTTAATTAATCCTCTGGTCTCTATTTAATTAAATAATTCATTTTATTTGATTAAATCTTTTAAGTCATCTTATTAAATTAAATAAATTAAACCTTATTTAATTTAATCTAACATCATCATCCCTCTTTCATTAAATAAATCAAAATCTTTTATCTAATTAAATCTAAATCACATTCTTCTCAACTTTGATTTAAATCAACCTAAAAATCTAAATCAAATTGTCACATCATTTAATCCCTCATTAAATTAATTAAATCTTGATTAATTTAATCCTAATCATCCTAATTTCTCTAGATTTTTCCACTTGCACATGAAAATACATTTAATTGATTTATTAAATCCCTATTTTCTTTCAACTTGGCATCTTTAGGGGAATATTCCTCCAAGTTTGAAAATCCCTCCAAGTGGATTTTTCCTTCCAACAAGACATTCATTCCCTCTTACATGTCCTTGTGCATTGAGCTAAGTGGCATTTAATTCATTCTTTTCCCCTCTAACATGTCATTTCATGATTTTCAAATTCCACCTAATTTCATTTATTGTGTACATTCATCGAAATGTGCTCAAGCTTCCTCCAGACACATCTTGACAAGTGGCACTTTCCCATTAGATGTTGAATGATCCCACATTGCTTCATTTTGATCATTCCTCCATCTTGTCTTTATATAAATAGAAGGATTTCCTTTGTATTTGATCATCCATAATTTGAGCAAGTTTACTATACTCAATTTCATCCTCAAGCATAACCATTTTCATCAATTTTATCAAGTTTGTAGCTAGGTTATGTAATAATTCTACCAAATTGGATCACATCTTCATCAATCAACACAAAGCTTGCATAGGAGTTGGGAAAGGGCCAATTTCCACATCAAATTAGCACCAATTCCCCATGGGATTGAGAGTTTGCATGCTTAATTAGGATTTCATTTCTTTCTCATTGTGTTCTTCATTTTATTTCCTATTTTAAGCATTTGCAAATGAATTTCATGGGGAATCTTGATTTTCACTTGCATTTGATCTAATTATGTGTTTGTTTCTTGAGTTTATGCAGGTCTAGGATTGGGGTTCTATAGAAAATAATTTCAATTAATTATTTAATTCATCTATTTTCCCTCACCAAGGCATATTCCAAGGAATATTCCTCTAAACCACCTCTCATTAAATTTCCCTCCAAAGGTTTTCAAAAAACTATCACATCCTCTTACATTTGCAATAAATTATCCTACAACCTTTCAAATTTTCTTACATCCTCTCAAATATCATTCAATTCCTCTTACACCAATTTTAAATTCTCAACCAACAATATTTACTTCTCTTCCATCCTCCTCCACTCACACATTTCCCAAAATGTGCTCCACCCTCATCCAATAGAATTGTGACACTTGGTACATTCTCATTGGCTCTCAATTTATCCCACATTCATCAAATCCTCTCATTCTTCAACCCTTCACTTCTACAAATAGAGGCATCCTTTTCATAATATGGATCCACAACTTCATGCATTTCCATTATAGTTATTTGAGTTCATAGTTTATCATTTTCAAGAAATTTAGCTAGATTATAGTCAATTTTCTCACTTAGATCATCTTCACTTTATAAAGTTTATGAAAGGGATTGGGAAAGGGCTTCTTTCCACATAAAAGTAGCATCACTTCCCCTATGGGATGGAGGTTTAGCTAATTCAATTTAAGTTGCATGTTATCTTTCATTAGTTTCTTGTTATTTCAATGTTTTCTCTTGAATTTGGCTAAATAATTTCATAGGGAGCATTAGATTTGATTTTGTAACATGTTTGACTCTTGTTTGATGATCTCTTGTTAGTTTGTGTAGGTTTTTTTCTCACATTTTGGCACTAGAAGGAGGGCTAAGCAATCTAACATGTTCAATTTCACCTAATTTTTCCATTTTTTGCAGACACAGGAACGCGACGCCGCCTTTCTACAAATGCAACATCGTAGAGCACCACTTCTAATCTATAGTGCTTCCTTTGCTATGTTGGGCCACATATGCATGCCTCTATCATGTCACCTTTGATTCATCGCTGCATTTAAATTCTCTGCTTTCTATCTTAATTTCTCATATCAGAGCACCGCTTTTGCAATGGTGAGGCATTCACACTCTCTATTTTTGCAAAGCGTTGCATTTCCATTCACAAGAGTGTCACCTTTTATTTTCATTGCTGCATTTGACATTTACAGAGTGTCGCATTTATAGTCCAACATCACATTTTCCAGAAACAAGGGAGGACCAAAATTTGAAATTCTAAAAGCATTTTTTAATGCTCTTTGTGATAATCTTGGGCTTAAATTTCTGGAATTCATTTCTAGGACCAACTAGATTCAATTTTGGGCTTAAAATTAACCTTAAAATAGCGCTTTGTCAAGTTGGTTAAAATTGAACCTTAGACACTTCTTAGAATTTTGATTTTTGTCTAAAAATTGAACAATCAACTTTCACACTCAAATTTGGTGCTATAAAAAGAACTCATTTATTGCCTTTGAGGATTAAAAATATTTCATGTTTGCTTTGTTTTGTAATATTCTTTACAAACTCTTGTCATTTGAATGTGTATTCACTTCTCTCGCTCTTCATAGAAATCTTGAGAATCAAAAGCATTTTAGTGACATTAGGTTTTCTAAAAGATTGCCTCCACATTTCAAATTTGGTTTTTAAAATTGAAAAAATCTTGCTAGTGTGAGAAAAGGCATAGCCTGTGTTCTCTCTTTGTTCACACAAACAAAGATTGATCGAACTACAAATGTACTTACTCTCTATTGTTCACCTTTATAGGGGCCTGATGGCACTTTCAAATTTTGCAAAATTCTATAGTGCTCATATTAAAACCCTAAGAAATTTTACCTAAAAAAATATTTGTTACATCTATTGTAGTGTTCTTATATGAGGTTTAGGGTTTTGTTCATTTTAGATTGCTTGGAATTCTATTCTATCATTTACTGGTATTACCTATTATCGGTCACAAAGAATCTTTTCATGTACATTAAATGTCATCATGTGACTGGCCTTTCTCGTGTCTAGGTCTAAATCACCTAACTTTTACATCCTTTGTATTGCATGCTTCATAAGTCTTGAGCCTACTATTCTCATGTCATCCTAGAGAAGTACCCTCTTTTAGAAAATATAATGAGCACGTGCTTAAAGAAAGTTCCCTCTTATGTCCTAATGGTATTCATAGATGTATCGCTCATCGCTAATTTATTCATTGGTTCACACCTTGAATTAATGATGAGTGATGGATTGACGTTTTCCTATTTATATCACTCATTGCTAATGGATTTTGAGCCTTCAAAATTGTAATAGCAATGAGCAATGCTTCTGGATTTACTTTCTTATCGCTCATCGCAGATGGCCATAAAAAGATAAACTTGGAACAGCGATGAGTGATGTGATGTGATTTACTATATATCGCTTGATCGCGGATATGTTTTGAATGTAAAGTCTCACATCAACGATATGCGATGGACCTTACAATAGTTGTAAATTTTCTCATCGCTAATTGCTTGAAAAATGTATGAGGAGAATTAGCAATGAACAAAGGCCCTATGTTATAACTTCATCACTCATCATGAATTTCTTTTAGAATTTGAGTTTTGAATTAGTGATAAGTGTTGGATTTCCTCTAAAGGGTTTTTTCTTTCGCTAATGTGATGTGATCCTCTGAGCGATGACTTTTGTGACATTTGTTTTATGCAGGTTGTACATGTCCAAATTTGGTGCTATCACAACATCTCTCATCACAGATAGAAGCCTTAGTACAAGGTTTGAATTAGCAATGCACAATGAAAGGATAAATGTGACCAAAGGTCAGGCCATAGAACCAGGGGCTAAATATCATCGCTAGGATGTTTACATCACTGATGGAGCATGAAAAGCATGAATTAGGTTGGCGATAGATGCTAACTGTCAGATCAGCTATGATTAATCAAGGTTAAAAAGGAATGTGGCATCATTTGAGATAGCCTCTTTGTTTTCAAGGAGCAAGTTGATAATGGTAAAAAAAAATACTCGTGCCCACCTTAGATGAGGTTTTAATTGCTCTATGATGAATGGTCCAAATTCAAAGCCAAGCTGATAAGTTACCAATTTCCTCGTGTAGGAAATTTTCAAGTCATTAATTTTGCATGCTCAAATTTTCTATTTAATGCAGGTTGATTGTTTTTTATTCAGACTATCTTTTCAGTCTACAGAAGAAGTAAGGTGTGTGTAGTAGAGGAGATTCAGGTTTCCTAAGCAGAGTTTCAGTGTTTTAATCTTGAGAAAATTGGTATGAAATTAGGTTCTCTAGTCTATTTTGGATTTATGTTGCTTGAGTTATCTGCAATTATTGGGATTGGGGTGCTTCTCTTGTGGGTCTTGAGTCAAAAATATTTTTAAATATCACTCTACTAGTTCTAGAGAAAATGGGAAACATTGGTGCATAATTTCCACCTATTAGGAGATCTAGTCGGCTAAGTTTATTTGAATGTTGTGAGGACGTAGCTGAGCAGGAAGTCATGCCTTCTCCTAAGGTTTCAAAGGGTAAAAGGAGGGCTAGGGGACATCAAAAAAATTTAATTGTGCAGAGTACTTACCACTTGAAGAATAGGGCCCTTCTAGGTGGAAGTGGTTGAATGCAAAGGTAAGGAACTGGCACTACCAGTGAAGAAGGCCAGGAAGAAGGAGAAGAGCCACAGGGCCTACCTGGGTAAGCACAGCTCTCCTATCATGCTTTCAAACTCTCCTTCGGATGCTGAAGTTGATACCGACTCAGATTATGGCCAATACCTTCATTCCTTGGTGCCATATGGAACCTCTAATAACGACGTACTGGTAATCCCTCCAATTGCATCGAGGACAGGGAGTGGTCAAGAATTTTCAGATGTCGATGAATCTGAATAGGATCACCTCCTATTTTAGTTTTTGATGACTCTATGGTATTTGTATAGGAGGTATTTGTTTTCATATATTTGTGCTTTTTCTTTTATTTTCTCATGCTAAGGTGGATGGTTTTCAAGATGATATGGATGGAATCTTTTTGTTCCAAACAATGAATGTTGTGACGATGGCTAATAACCTACACATATTTTTTGCATCTTTTCCTCCCATGTTCTCAAATGATTTTGTATGAAACCACTCGGGCAGTTCTTTGAGGAGTTAGTTAGAATTAGGTTTTTGAAATGAACTCAAATGAAAGTAAAATTGTAATTCAATTGGGTGCTTGTTTCTCCCCTTTTTATATAAAAGGGATTTCATGGCTGAAAAGGAGAGAGTTTAGAGTTTTGTGTCTAGACACGGTCACAGCAAATACTATGCTCTAATAGCATAATAGAATGTAAATAGATACTCTAGTAGATATATTAGAAGCAAGTTTAAGATGAAAGCTATACTGTATACGAATCTTAAATATGGTTTTACAAAGAAATATCAGAAATGAAGAAGAATTTTAGTTTCAAAATATTGCTCTCCTATGTATTTTCTTCCAAGTTATGAATGAATATTGTTAATGACAATTTTATTTGTCTTTTTTCATTTGCACAAAATGTATGAATTTTTTTTATGCTTCAGTTCAATCAATTAATTAAATGCTGAAATGAGCTCATTAGTTTGTGAGAAAAGAATGTGGGATTTAGTAAGGAAGTGATATTTTGCAGACGCAGTGAGTTAGATGTTACAAAGTGACACTCTAATGGTCCACTAATTTATGAGGTTCAGTCAAAATTGTATTACAGATTGATTACCAGTTTTAACTCATTTTCCTCCTTAGATAAAGCAATGATTATTTTATTAGTTTATCTTATAGTCAATTGAGCCAGTGTTGAGTTGGGCCTAGGATTCAAGATGAAGAATAATTCAAAATACTTTAAATTACAATGTACCAACTCTAAGTATCAAGGCGCACTCCTTGAAAATAAGTGACACTTTTATCTTAGGTTTTTTGAGCCTTTGATAGAGGTGATTTTCATGGAATAGTGCATCTGTGTGAAGAAATACTCTTGACTAAGTGTGAAATATTATGAGTATGTATGGGATTACCCTCCCTAGGTCTCATAGAGCTTGAAGAGAAGAATTAAATTACTTATTACTCTACTTAAGTGTTGTCCAATCCTCAACCTAGCTGATAATTGGGTTGTGGAAAGCTCATAGATTAGGACTGAGATTAAATTTGGTTCTAAAAAAAATAACCAACAAAAATGGAAACTCTTCTAGGGAGAATTTGTGACATATCTGATAGAATATCATCTAGCCATAACAGTCATTGAATTTTCATTAAAGTTGGTAACTAGATATTGTATCCTTGATACAAATGTGTCAAAGACCATTTAAAAAGAGTCAAAACAAAATGAACATCTGGTTCAAATGTTGAAGAAGTTCCAAATCTGCAAATTGGTTTGTTGTAGCCCTAAGGTGACTCTGCTGGAAGAACCCAAATAAAGATATCCTTGCTTCAAAGGTTTTCCTATTGTTGAAGAGGTGGCAACTCTTCTCAAAAAATTTCTACATATGAAGGGTTGTTTTTTGTTATTCGTAACCTGTAAGTGCTCTATTCAAAATTGTAGTAATTGGAGGTGTGAAGGTACTTAGTTCTCTACATTTTTTCATTTACTAAACCTGTAGTATGGATTGCAATTGTTGCTCCACTTAAAGTTTTATTCACAAAATAGCAAGTATGGATGGTTAGAATGAAGTTGTATATCTTAAGAATTACTATCTATTTGTAGTTTTTCTTCATATTGGTATAGTTGTGATTGTGCATAATTAGTTAAAACTAGATTTGCATACATCCATGGATTATCAAAGAGAAATAACCATGCCATTAGAAACTTGGATGCATATTTTCAAAAAGCTTCATAAGTCTAAAAATCCTTAGAAAGTTGATACCAAAAGGTGCCTGAACCCAAGTGTGAATAATCCTAGGATAAGGCCAAAATAGAAAGTTGTGTTCAAAAGAGGAGTTAAAGAGTTCAACAAAAGGAACTTGATGGCTATACAAGCCCAATTGAGAGATAATCATACTAGATATGCTAGCCAAGTTGTTTCACCTTTTATCAATTCTTTTGATTCATTTTATGACCAATTAGACTTGTCATGGATTGATTACAAGGTTAAAATTATGCCATCTCGAGTCTATAAGAAGATGCATAGGTTTAATGGATATAATGTGTGTGAAGGAGATGTACATGTCCAAAGTTTCTATAGCTTTATGGTGAAACATTCATTTAGAGATCAGGATATGTGGATGAGATTTTTTGTCAGATCTCTTGAAGCTAGAGCTAGGGACTAGTACTTAAGTTTTCCTGAGAAATCCTTTTTCCGCATGGATGAACTAGTGGGTGCTTATAGAGAAGAATTTGAAAAAGAACCTTTGGATCTTGTCACAAGGTTAAAAAAAATTAAGAAACAAGATGATGATTCCAATGTTTCTTTCAGTCACAAATTTGTTATTGCTCTTGCAATAATCCCTGAAATTTTCATACCTAGTACATCAAATTGCATTCATTTGTATTTTGAAGCTTTTGAGGAGGGATCTAGTACACTAATTAAGGATTTTAGAATATTGAGTATGCAGATGGCTTACACATGTTTAGATAATATGGAAAAATGAGGAATGAATATGTACAAAGTTTGATGTCTTCAATTGTGGATAAATTGTTCGATGTTGTGGTTGTGTTGTTGATATGTGGTTGTCATTGATGTCAACACTATTAGAATTGTTGCATTAGAAGCTGTATATGTCGAGGATATTGAGAAAATTATAATAAGAAGTGCTATAGGTTGTCGACAGAGAAGCAAAGATCAGTCTATTGATGTGATCAGTACATTTCTAATCTGAGGTTGTAGTTTAAAGGGTTACTTTCTGAGTGTGTCTAGTTTATCAACATCAAGTTTTAGAGATCTATGTGAATATTTGTTCAAGTTATGAAGATTTGTTTGGTGACAAAATTTTTCTTACTTCAGTTTGTGTTTCTAAGTGAAGATCATGTGATTTCTGTAAGTTCAGTTGTTGTGGATGTTTTTCTGGTATTTCATGGTGTTTGTGGATGTTTCTAGTCCATGTTCTATCTATGTTACATATTTGCATTGATCATGGTGCTTGTGATCCGAGATTTTCTCTTGTGTGTTCATTTTTTTCATGTTCATGGCCGACTAGGTGTTGAAGCGTGTTGTGGATCTTTGAGACTAAATTAATTGAAGTATTTTTTTGTTGGAGTTTTTAATATGGGTCCTCACTATGTTGTAGTCGACTGTGGTTGATTCGCATGAATAATATTTATATGTTTTGGCCCAACTGTTTGTAATTATTTTGTTATTTCTTTGTGGACAACTTGAAGCAATGTAATTCCATGTCACAGATATATAAGAGCAATTGTTTTATCAGTGTAAAGTATGTATGAGGTGGATGAAGTGTGAAGTGTGTGAGCCCTATGTGTGAATATTTTTCAAATTATTTGAAGGAAAAGCAGAGTGTGAAGAAGTGTTCATGTGCTTAACTAGAACTATAATCAGGCATTAGCAGATGTTATTTTCTCAGTTCAAATCTAGATGGTTTTAATCTGAATCTTTCTTTGGACAGTGAGTACTCTTTGTAGTTGAGCAATGAGCTCTAGGTAGTGTGCTTGAATGCATGTGCATTCCCATTGATTCTTCTTATAATTTTAATAGGGTATAATCTTGTGGACTAACCTCCATCATGGTTTTTCCCCTAATAGGGTTTCCACGTAAAAATATTGGTGTTCTTTGTGTTTCTGATGTGTTGATTGTTTATGGTTTATTATTCATTCATCAGATTTGCTATTAAGTTAAGTTAATTTGGAAAATTTTAAATATTTTTTGACAATTGATTCACCCCCCTCTCAGTTGTATGTCCTTGTTTTTCCAACAATTGGTATCAGAGCTGGTTCCTATGAAGAATTTTAAAAGCTTGAGTTGATCTGAGATGGCATCATAAAACAAGGACAGTCCTAGATTCGATGGAACAAACTACTCTCTATGGAAAGAAAGAATGGAATGTCATTTGAGATGTATTGGTGAACCCTTCTGGAAGATTACAAAGAATAGATATGTTATTCCTCATAATGGTCCTTCCACTCCAAATGATGTTAAAGAAGCTAAGACTTAAATCAGGGCTATTGAAGCTTTGCTGAGTGCTTTGATAGATTTGGAAATGGAAAATGTGATGGATCTGAAGACAGCTCATGAGATCTAGAAGAAGCTGGAGACTTTGTATGAAGGAGATTCACTTGTGAAGGTTGCTAAGCTAACAAGTTTGAAAGGCAAGTATGAAACTTTGAAGATTGGTGAAGATGAAAATATTTCTTCTTTTATGCAAAAAGTAAATGAACTTGTGATGGGTATTAGATGTGTCGGTGGTACCCTGGATGAACAATAAATTGTAGCTAAGGTGCTCAGATCATTGCCTCCCTCTTAAAAATAAAAGGCTCATGCTATTGAAGAGATCATAACAGTAACAAATGTGACAAGATATATGTTGATTGGTAAATTTGTTGCTTTTGAATTGAGTGAATTTAGTGATTCTGCCCCCAAGACTGAATCTGCATTTAAGGCTTCTATATCTAGAAGAAACAAATAAAGATATGATCTGGGAGAAATTTCTAGAAAGTAATTCAAGTATGATGAAGAGATGAAACAACTTGAAGATGAAGAAAGAGAGGTAGAAGAATTGGAAGCACTGATTGTGAAGAAAGAAGGCAGAGGACAAGGTAAGTATAATGGAAAGTTTCCTATTAAATGTTTCTCTTGAAGTAAAATTGGTCATTTTGCATCAAGGTGTCCTGAAAGAGTTCCTAGGTCTAAACCTTACAAACCTAGATTTCAAAAGAAATTCTATTATGCTGAAGAAGGTGTGACTGATGAAGAATATGATAAAGAAAATGGAAATGAAGATGAATGGGATTTCATTGCTATAAAGAAAAATGGTCTGGTGGCTACTGAATCTACTAATGTTGAGAAAGGTCTTGTAGCCCAAATTGAAGAAAAGGATGAGTGGGTTATTGACAGTAGATGCTCACATCATATAACTGATGACAAAAGAAAATTTTTAATTCTAAAGAAGTATGACAGTGGGGTTGTAAGCTTTGGAGATAACAGTTTTGGTGTGATTCATGGCAAAGGATCTATTTGTCTTGGTGATAAACATAACACTAATGATGTCCTTTATGTTGAAGGCTTGAAGCATAACCTGTTGAGTGTTGGACAGATGGTGGACAAGGGTTACGATCTACAGTTCAAAGATGGAAGATGCAGGATACTTGGAAGTTCTAGAAGTGAAATTGCTTTAGGTACAAATACAAAAGTAATACTTTTCACCTAAATGCTAATGTAAATTATTTGATTTCTCAACTAGATGTAAACTGGTTGTGGCATAAAAGGTTGTGTCATGTGAATTTTGATAACATTGTCAAGGTAAGCTCCACTCAAGCAGTAAGAGATCTACCTAAGCTAGTGATGACTACTAACACAATATGCAAGGAATGTTAGATGGGAAAACATACTAGAGTTTATTTTCAGAGAAAACAACATCATTCTAATGGAGTATTGGAGCTAGTACATACTGATCTATGTGGTCCCTCCAGAATCAGAAGTCTACAAGGAGAAAGGTACTTTATGTTGCTTATTGATGATTACTCTAGGATGATATGGGTTGCTTTCTCAAGATAAAAATGTGAAGCATTAGAGAAGTTCAAAAGTTTCAAAGCTATGGTAGAGAATGAGATAGCTTTGAAGATAAAATTCCTAAGTTCAGATAGAGGTGGCGAGTTCACTTCTCAGGAGTTTAATTCTTTCTGTGAAGAGCATGGAATTAGAAGACAATTATCTACTCCCTGAACCCCTCAATAGAATGGAGTTTTAGAGAGAAAGAACAGAAAAATTTTGGATGCTACTAGAACAATGATGTTAGAAGGAAATGTCCCTCACATCTATTGGAGAGAAGTTGTAAGCACTGTATTGTACACTCTAAACTGGGTAAATGACAATGGTTTTTCTGGTAAGACTCCTTTTGAGATATGATTTGGTTATAAGCCTACTTTTAAATATTTCAAGATCTTTGGAAGCAAGTGTTATATTAAGAGAGATGAGGACATAGGAAATTTTGATGCAAGGAGCAATGAAGGAATATTTCTAGGTTACGCTACTAAAAGCAAGGCTTACCAGTGCTATAATAGAAGATTGAGAAAAATGGTTGAAAGTGAAAATTTTAGAGTTGATGAGGACTCTACTAGATCATCCAGATAATGTGGATATGATTCAGATGACCAACAAGATAGTACAAACAAAGGGAAGAATATTCAGAAAAAGAATCAAGTTCATGTTGTTCTGGTAAATCAAGAAAGTCAGGAAGGTGAGACAAGTGGAAGTGCAGAAGAAAGAAAAAAAGAACCAGAAGTGAGAGAGAATCCTAAAATTCCAAGGTATGTAAAGCTAAATCATTCTAAAGATCAAATTATAGGTGATAATAATAAAGGTGTGCAAACTAGAAGAAGGATTGCAGAAGAGTATTTTCTGATTTCCAAGACCGAGCCTAACAATATCAATGAAGCTTGTAATGATGAACACTGGATGGAAGCTATGAAGGAAGAACTGTTGAAAATTGAAAAGAATGATACATGGATTCTTGTTCTAAGACCTAAAGATAAAAATATGATTGGTACTAAATGGGTCATTTTCGAATAAGCTGAATGAACAAGGTGAAATGGTCTGGAATAAAGCAAGACTGGTATGTAAAGGGTATTCACAAATGGAAGGTATTGATTTTGAAGAAACCTTTGCACCTGTTTCCAGAATTGAAGTTGTGAGATTATTTCTTGCTTATGCTACATATAAGAACTACAAGGTCTATCAGATGGATGTGAAGTCAGCTTTTCTGAATGGTGAGTTAGAAGAAGTATATGTTGAACAGTGGGATGGATTTCAACTGGCTGATAAGGAAGACATGGTTTATCAATTGAAGAAAGCTTTGTATGGACTCAAGCAAGCCCCCAAAGCCTGGTATGTTATACTGGATAAATACTTACTAAAGCTTGGATTCAATAAAGAAATTGTTGACAACAACTTGTATTTTAAGTTGGATCATGATAAAGAGCTGATTATTGAAGTCTTTGTTGATGAAATTTTAGATGCATAAAATTGGTCATATCTGATTAATCTTGGCATTAAATTAAATATTTATTATTCAATTAATTTCTCTAAAGTCTTCTACATATGATTAAATTTAATTAATTTAATTATAATGTTCATTCAATTTATTCTTCTATCATAATTAAATAAATCAATTTTATTTAATTATTTCACATTCAAATGTCCACTTGATTAATTAAATAAATACACTTTATTTATTTATTTAATTATCACTTTTTGAATTTAATTAAGTTTTTTTTATTTAATCAAATTTAAATATTTCTTTTCAAATCTTTCTTCTAATTAATTAAATATATTATTTAATTAATTTCATTTACATACCATTTCTTAAAAAAATTAATAAAATATCTTTATTTAATTGAATATCTTCCATATCTTTTCAAAATCATAATTAAATATTCTATTTAATTATGAAATCTTCTATTAGTCTTCAAATCTGGGGTAAATATTCGATTTTAAGAAAAAAACCTCCATGTCACCCATAAATGAATAATTGAATTTAATAATGCATTATTTATCTTCTTCAAAATCTTTCCATAATCTCACAAAAAGATGATTTTCTTACAATTCATCTTTATCATCTTATCTTACCTCTTTTTCAGAAAAGAAAACAAATCTTTCTTTCTGTTTTCTTTTGTTTTTCTTCACTCTCATCCATCTTCAACCGTTCAATTTTCCAAGAATTTTCACAATCGTTGATCATATCAGCCAATTAAAAGCTTTTGAAAAACTCTATAAATAGCACTTCCAATCCAAGCAATGGTTACAACACACAACATATGAATTAGAGATTAATTGCATTCTAGCATTATAGCATTCTAGCATTATCATTATAGTTTTATTATTCATAGCATCATCATAATATTTCATTTTGGCAATCATGTCTTAGCATTACATGCATTTCATATTCAATCTCATTCTCTATGAAGGTTGTTTGTTGAGCCTAGCATACAATCTGAGAGCCAACTGGAATCAATGAAAATATTGGAGATAGAGGACAATAGGACGACATTGATAACAGGATACTGAGTTTGCAATCTTTATTATTTTAATATTCTATTTTTTTTTATATAATGTCTTATTGGTGTGTTTGATTCAATTATTTGTATATATTTAACATGCATAAAATCGACCAACATTTCTAGCACCCATCGTGGGGCATTGCCCCATTTTTAATATTTATCTGTAGGTTTTCTAACAGGATTTCACATTCTAGAATTCAGATTTTTGACAAAATTTTCCATTTTAGCGCATCTGAGGATTTCAAAAGCGCATACGAAACTTTCTAAAGCGCATCAGTGGTTTATTTCAATGATTTTGCAGGTACTTCAGCGCATCCAGAAACTATGGTGGCGCATCCAAAAACTATTTCGGTGCATTTACAGGACAAAATGGCGCATATACCCAACTTAGTTTGTTACAAATTTCTAAAAATATATATATATATAGTTGCATTCTATTTTAGCGCATTTAGGAGTTTTTGTAGCGCATTTGGAACTTTCTGTAGTGCATTTAGGATCTTTTTTGGCACATTAACTTGTTATTGTTGCGCATGCAGGTGGTCTTTTAGCGCATACAAGTTGTAACTAAACAGATTTCTAAGCTGACACCTTACGCAGATAGAACCTTTTTCTGGCTTAAAAAGAACCAATCTAGGATAGTCACAGCTAGTTTTAAAAAGGAGCAACCCTAGGATAGACATGGATTTCAAATGAATCAATCTAGGATAGTCGCCACACACTAATTTTACAGTTAAAATGAATCCCATGCTTTTTTTGAAGCAGCATCTTCACATAGTTTAGATCATTGTGATTTGGGTTTTAAAAAGAACAGTGTCTACTGTGTTTGTGGCAATAGGTCTATGCTCTCCCCTTAATTGGGTGACTAGAATACCAGACTTTCCTTTTATATTCATGCAATTTTACTGCTTTATTACATCATGTAGAGGGCCTGCTCTTGTGAGAAAAAGTACTCACCCAAGAGGAACGACTCAAGTGGGTTCAAGCCAAAGCTAGGCTATTCCGCCCCACTATAAAATTTAAATAAAATCAGGGGAAATCCTCTTTTGTCAGTAGTGTGCAAGATAACCATCCCCAAAGCCTTTGTTCTAAAGGTTGGGAGGTCTCCTGATGGATTTTATTATTGTTGCACCGAATGGAAACCCTTACTACCAACCTAGTGTAGTATCCAGCTGAAGTCAATTTTCGAATATCATAATAATCGCAATGCAAGGGGAGGGAAGAATTTTCCCTTAAACTACTCACCATATAACTTCCAAGGACTGTTTGCTCAGGGGATCTGGTATCCACTTCCATCACTTTGAGTACGCACCTGGAAAATACAAAAACATGGGCACACCTTCGGGGTTGACATGGCTATGTGAGTCGATGCAGTTCTAAGATGTGGGTTGTTGATTATTATGATGACCTACCTAAGTACTAAGAGTGAGTCTGCCTAAACTGTCTGTCATGTGTAAAACCTGTGAAAACACTTTTTTAAAAACATTTTTGAAACATACACTTGATGTTTAGTATAGGAATTAAATACAACTATTTTCAGAGTGTTTGTTGTGTTTTCAATCACACTAATTCAGATAAAAGATCATCTGAAATGAACATGTCAAATTTTAGTCAAAAATTCTCACAAACGATTCGAAAAAGTTACCTTGGAAAAAATTGTTTTAGCGCATATAGGGTATATTCTAGCACATAGGAGGTATGTTCTAGCACATTCACTGGTTAATTCAGCGCTTTTAGGGTTTTTTTTAGCGCATTGAGTCTTTTGGCGCATACGTTGGCTATTCTAAAAATAATCTTTTAGGTCACTATCACAATATTTTTCCTACAGCGCATATAGGATACAGAGTAGTGCATCTGGGATATATTGAAGTGCATTTGAACATTTCTTTGGTGCATATCCCTATTTTTGAAGCACATATAGACAATAGAAAGGCGCATCTGCCATTTTTCCCAAATCATTGTTTTTGACAGATCTGAGTTTATAGTATTCTCGGTCCGCTAACGTATCAACATTTTCTCTCATGCTTAGGGAGTGGAAATCTACCAAGTTTTTCAAGAAGTCAATTTCTAATAGAATCAAGAAACCCAAGAAACCTCTATGTTACAAGAAAACCTTACAACAAAGGAAGTTTTTATACAAGAGTCAAAACGTCTTGCTCCATTATCGCAAATTTCTCCATAGATACCAAGATTTTTTTAGGGGATTTACTGACGAATACGTTGTAGACCCTCTAGATTCACGAGCCTATTTTCAAAGAAGATTCCTCTCACAATGAGACAATCACAATCATCCTCTTGATTTCAACTATATACCACAAGCTTCTATAGAATATTCGAGACATCCTAGTCAAATACTTCAGTAATTTGAAATATGCTATTTGATATACCGATCATTCTTCAAAAATAAGGATCAAATCTGACAAGTGCACCTCTCATCACAAACTTCTGAATTCTTGGTTTAACTTCTCCCAATAGGATTCTGACATCCTTTATCATTGGAAGCCACAACCATGAATTAGGAACATAGTTTTGGTCATATCATAAGATTTTCAATCTCATCATATTAAAACATCATCATTGGTTGCACTCATCAAATTATGATCTAAGTTTAGAAGAACATATTGAAATCATATGCCTGCTTTCACACGATCACATTATAATAAACTGAAGGAAGATATTCAACAAGAATATCATACCTCAAGAACTCAAGCAGAAGGTGAAAATAGTGGTCCTCTTTATAGTGTGAGTCAAAATCCTCTTTTTGAAGAAAACATGGCCGAAGGAGAAAAGAATCCATTTACTTCTGATAGAGATCTGAGAAAAACCCTTGAAGATAGTGAGGATGAACAAGAAGAAGAGCGTCACCTTAAATAATATGAACAAGATCCTAAATTTCTCAGAGTAGTAGAAAAGATCTTAGCAATAGACAAACAAAAATATTTCCTATATCTAGCTGACAAAGGAGCTAAACTGCCTCATGATTTTGATACTGAGAACATAAAGAGTAAACCTAATGATACACCCTTATCTGATCTTATTACCTTGACTCAACATGTTAAAACACTAGAAGGAAAAATTAAAGATCTACAAGGGGGAGCCACAACAAAGATATACGCTCTCGATGATATCTGTCCATATCCCTTTGATCGACCTCTCAACATGATTATGTTTCCTAAACATTGTGAAATCCCAAATTTTGATCGCTATAACGGGAAATCGGATCCAATTGACCATATTAGGGACTTCTGAAACATGAATTTAGAGTTTTCTCATGAGGATACATACTTAATGTGTTTGTTTCCATGAAGTCTTGGAGGCCAATCTATGGAATGGTTATCAAAAATCACACCACCTGTCAAAACATTTGAGGAATTGATCAACAAGTTCATCTCATAATATTCCTATAACATACAACAAACAATAACAATGATTGATCTATGAAAGGTTAAACAAAAACTTGGTGAACCATTCATCACGTTTCTTCAGAGATGGAGAAGATTGTTCGCTAGGTATCCACGTCATGTTCCTGAAAAGGAAAAGATCACTACATTTATAAAAAACTTGGATCAAGAGATGAGTTATCATCTAAATCTTCATTGTCCTCCCTCTTTTCAAAAAATTATTGAAAATGCAATCACAATTGAAAGTGCATTAGTCCAGAGGAGAATAATCAAACTTGATAGAGACAATCCTAGCTCCTCAAATCACCACAATGGAAAATCTAAGTTTTGGACTCTCAAAAAGAATGTGGTGAATGATGGTATTGTAGATGCACATCATGTCTCCCCTAAGCTAGTTGTTCTTAGTATTCCTCGCAACAACAACTATAACAATGCCAACTTGGTTATGAATCAAGGAAATGATCCTCCTCCCCCGAGGAATAACCAAAATCCAACTTTTGTTCCAAATCAAAGTAATACCAACAACCAAGGGTATTGTGGAAACAACAATGCCTTAGGAAATACATCAAACACGAATCCACAACGATCTTCATTTTTTTCAACAGAAGAAATTTTACTCCGTTGGGGCAATCTCTGGAATCTACCCTTAAAGACTTGATGGCAAAGAACGTTATTACCGTACTGCCTCAATGTAACTTCGAACCTAGTGTGAAGCCGCCATCGTGGAATGATACGTACTATTATGAATATCATAGATGTAAAGGCCATCGTACAAATAATTTACAAGCCTTAAAGAATGCTATTCAAGATTTAATTGACAAAGAAATTGTCACAATAGAAGGGAATCAACAATCAAATGAAGACCACCAAGCATTTTGAAATCCTTTTCCCAACTATCAAAAGGGTGAGTCTTCTGGAAAAAATGTGAATCATATCGATGAGCATATAATCAATCATATCTACAATGATGATGAGGGGGTTAATGTTATAAAAGTCAAAGAGAAAGCAGAATATGGAGAAGTTAACGTAACAATAAGGGCACAAGCTAAAGCTTTCCTAAAAGGTGCTCCTTCAAAATCCATTGTGTCACCGCCTCAACATCGATATGATTTAATCAATCAACTTGGAAAACTTCCACCCAGATCTCTATTTTGGAACTTCTAAAGATTTCCCTAGTGCATAAGGAAATTCTAGACAAAGCCCTCATTGAAACAACTATATCCGATGATCTGATTGTGGATCAATTTCAAGCCATGGTGGGACATTTTTCCTCACCCATATGCCTTTCATTTTCTAAAAAATATTATGTTTCCACAACTCATCCCCATAACTCATCACTATACTTAGAAGTCATGATCCACCAGTTTCATGTTAGACATGTTCTAATAGATGGAGGTGTTGGTTTAAACATATGTACCATGAAGCTAGTTAAGGCTTTAGGATTTTTTGAGGACTCCATTGATCCTAGAAGAAAGATTACTATCAAAGCCTATGATGATGAGGAAAGAGTGTCCAAAGGTTTAATCATGCTACCAGTCAGAGTAGCACCTATTATCAAAAATACTTTCTGTCAAGTATTAGATCATGATCTCACATATAACATCTTTTTGGGTCATCCTTGGATCCACGAAATGCAAGTTGTCCCATCCACATATCATCAATGTCTTAAGTTTCCTTATGACAGACAAGAAATAACAATAACAGTTGACAATTCAAAAATTCAAACTTGTGCCAACATCAAAGCTAGTCAAGATACTTTGGTTCCCAATAATCGAGAAGCTCCTGCTAATACTTCTCTCAAAGTTGATACGCAAATTAGTCAGTTAACCAAAAGCTTTGACAAGCAATTAGAGTTCAAGGACAATGGAGTAGGAGAATATTCTCTCTATTTGGCTAATCTATCTACATCACCTCGATCACATGGGAAACCTTCTATCACACAACAACAGATATATGTAGCATCAACAACAACGCAACCACCAACAGGGCCAAATACAAAGTTTAATGGATGTTTTATCAAAGAAAAATTCCCCATGGATGATCCTGAGGATAGAGATATTCTAAGTTGGCTCTATAAAGATGAAGATGAAATAGTTCTCAATATCAAGTTACCAACTGATAAATATGGTAAGGGATATTCAATCATGCAAAAGATGGGCTATGAGGGTAACGGTCCTATCAGAAAAAGAAAAGGAGTAGTTGAGCCTATTGATCCTCCAGGACTTGCTGCAAAAGATAAAACAAGACTAGGCTATGATACTAGCTCGAAAGAAACAACATCCAAACAATTGAATGATACTGTACTCACATTGCAAGAAAGTTTTGATCCAAGGGAAGCATGCTTAACAACAATTCAGAATTTCATCGATAATAACTCTGACATAGACTCTAGAGAATATGAATGGAATACCCTCCATAATGATGAATTTTGGAGGGATAAATAGGTTGATGTGATACACAAGTATATTCCTACTCTAATCACAAGAGAAGGGTCAGGGACCCAACCAAATGAATCTAAGCTACAGCACAACTATGATTCTAGTGATACCGAATCAGATTTAATCGAACAAGACTATCATGAGGAAATTACCATCATTGATCTACCTCATAGCTCGGATCCTATAGACACCTCTGTTATGACCATAACCATAGCCGATTTCATGCAACCTAATGACCTGCTACCACTAATACATCTCGATCTCATTAATTGGGATCTATCTGAACCTCTTGATATACCTATGTTTACAACAGATGAATCTATCATAAACTTCCTTTCCATAGATGATGTAAATGATTGTTCCACTGGAAATTTTTGGCATGAGATCCTTAGTCAAGAGAGTGTCAAGTTTCCTAGCTGCAAAAATAAAAATAAAAAAGAAAGATCTAATGGTGAAAACCAGAATCTGGCAGTGTTAGATCAAACAAAAGATAAAAAAAAGAGCGTATCAGATGGTGAAAACCTTTTTAAGGCATTAGATGATGGGATGCTTGACACTCTCCTAGACCACTATCATGAGCGATCACCTATCTTGATTGAGCCTACAAAAGCAGTTAATCTTGAAACTATAGAGAAACTGAGGATTCTACAGTTAGCTGCATCAATGATAGATAAAGAAGTACCCGAGCTCATGGAATTTCTCAGAACAAATCAAGTCAACTTTGCTTGGTCTTATTCAGACATGCCAGGTCTTGATCCTAATTTTATAATGCATCACTTGTCCATTAAACCAGGAGTAAAACCTATGAAACAAAAACTTAGAAAGATGCATCCTCATGTGGCACTACTATTTAAAGAAAAACTTAAGAAACTCCTCAATGTGGGATTTATAAGATCAATTGACTATGCAAAATGGATCTCCAACATAGTTCCTATATCAAAGCCCGACAAAAGTGTTAGAGTATGCACAGATTTCAAAGATCTTAATAAGGCATGTCCTAGGGATGATTTCCCTCTTCCAAGCATTGATACCATAGTGGATCTGATGGTTGGCCATTCCATGTATTCACTAATGGATAGTTTTTTTGGTTATAACCAAATCAAGATTGCACCTAAAGACCAGGACAAAACAACTTTCACATGTCCCTGGGGGACTTATTGTTGGAACGTCATTCCTTTTTATTTAAAGAATGTTGGGGCAACATATCAGAGAGCTATGACTACAATTTTTCATGACATTATGCACACATTCATGGAAGATTATGTTGATGACATACTAGAAAAATCATACACCAGAGAAGGACATCTCGAGATATTATCCAAAATATTTGCAAGGTTGGAAAAGTTCAAGGTTCACCTCAACCCTAAGAAATGTGTTTTTGGAGTCACATCTAGAAAACTCTTGGGATACATAGTTTCAGCAAAAGGAATTGAAGTAGATCCTACCAAGGTACACGCAATCATGGAAATTCCTCCACCAAGGAATATCAGTCAGTTGAGATCACTACATGGACTACTCCAGTCTATATGAAGATTCATTGCACAACTAGCAGATAAATGTCTACCTTTCACACATCTATTACACAAGAATGTTCCTTTCAAATGGGATGATAAGTGTGAAATGTATTTTCAACAAATCAAGCAATACTTAATGAATCCACTAGTTCTGGTACCACCAAATCTAGACAAACCACTCATCTTATACATTGCTACCATAGAGACATCTTTGGGGGCGTTGTTAGCACAAGAAGACTCTATAGGAAAATAACATGCAATCTATTATATCAGTAAAAAATTAACAAGTTATGAACTCAACTACACTTTCATTGAGAAGGCTTGCCTAGCAGTGGTCTTTGCCTCACAAAATTTTTGACACCACATGTTAACTCATACAATCAATCTTGTTGCAAAGATTGATCCACTCAAATATCTGTTAAGCAAGGCCACAATGACAGGAAGGTTAGCAAAATGGGTCATGATCTTAAGCGAGTTTGATATCCATTATATTGATCGCAAAGCAATCAAAGGACAATTTATTGTTGACCAACTAGCTGAAGCACCCCTACAAGCAGAGCATCCCATGCACATTGAATTTTCAGATGTTGGTGTCTTCATGGAAAAATCAAAACAACATTGTTTATTATATTTTGATGGCTCCTTTACTCAACATGGATTGGGGCTAGGCATACTCTTCGTCACCCCTCAAGGAAATACCATTCCTTGGTCATATCGGCTAATGTTTTTGTTCACTAATAACATAGCCGAATATGAAGCTTTAATCACTGGACTCAAAATAGAATTAGAATGGAGAATCACAGAATTACAAGTCTACGGTGACTCACAGTTAGTCATTAACCAGATCAATGATGATTATCAGACTAAAGATGACAAATTGTTGCCATAAAAGAAAATGGTTGACGATTTCAAGAAATACTTTGTAGACATCAAGTTCATAAAAATTCCAAGGCTTGATAACATGGAAGTTGATGATATGGCCACAATCGCTTCATTGGTACAACTTCTAGAAACTCAGGCTCACTATGAATTTATGGTGGCATAATCATTTACACCTGCCTATGACACACCTGAAAGCCAAATCATTTGCCACTTGGTAGGATTTGATTCACCTTGGTATGGAAAAATTTATACCTACCTAAAAGATGACATCTTACCACTTGACTTATCTTGTAACCAAAAGCACAACTTTATCCACCAATCCTCTTGCTATACCCTTATTGCTGACAATCTCTATCGCCGCAGTCTTGATCGTACTTTACTTCGATGTTTTGAACGTGACGAATCTGATAAGGCTTTACAAGAAGTTCATAGTGGCATTTGTGGTACTCATTCAAGTGGACTAACCTTATCCAAGAAATTGATTAGAATGGGTTACTACTAGCCTACAATGGAGAGGGAATCATTCATACTGTGAAGTACTCTAAATGTCGAGATGATACAATCTCATTCATTACCGACATAAGACTAAAAACATTTGTACCAACCTAGCCATTCTCTCAATGGGGGTTGGATTTACTTGGCAAGATTCATCCTTCATCCTTGAATGGACACAAGTTCATCATCATAACGACAGAGTATTTTACCAAGTGGATTGAGGCAATACCTCTCACTAAGGTCATTGGCAAAAAAATCTCATCATTCATACTCAACTATCTCATTTTTCAGTATGGCATTCCCAACTCCATCATCATAGTTAATGGACGACCATTCAAGAATCAAGATGTTGACAAACTTTGTGAGAGATTCCATATTCAACACAGATACTCAACACCTTATTTTCCACAAGGGAATGGCCAAGGAGAGGCCTCAAATAAAACAATATTGAAATTTTTAAAGACTGTGAATGATGCAAGGAAAGATTGGCATGTTCAACTTAATCCCGCATTATGGGCCTACCAAACTAGTATCTGAACGCCAACAGGAGCAATGACATTTGCTCTTGTCCATGGAGCAGAAGCCATTTTTCCACTAGAAGTTGAGATCCCATCACTTAGAGTATCATTGAAAGGTCTCATAATAGATGATGAATATAGAGTTTCCCGACTGCAAGAACTAGAACTTCTTGATGAAAAGAGACAACGAGTAGCTGATCATTTGAAATCATATCAACAAATGATGTCTCCAAGCTATAATCACAAAGTCCAACCACGTACCTTTTAGGAGGGTGATCTTGTTCTAAAAGAGAACACACACAATCAGCAAGATAGAGAGAAGAAAGGAAAGTTTGAACCTAATTGGTTGGGTCCATATGTGGTCATAGCAGTATACGGTTCAGGAGCATAGAAGTTGTCAACACCAAAAGGGGACCTGTTTGACAAACCCATCAACAGCGGGCACCTAAAAAAGTATTATGTTTGAAGCAGTTATCATCATCTATAAAAGTCCTGAAGAAATACAAAAACATTAGAAAAAGTCATGAACAAATACAAAAACATCAAAAAAAGTCCTGAAAATATACAAAAAAATTAGAAAAAGTCAAGAAGAAATACAAAAACATCAGAAAAAGACCTGAAAAAATATAAAAACATCA
>VDFB02000017.1:555035698-555160908 GCA_007258455.2 Sequoia sempervirens
GGATACACCTCAAACTCTGTTTTGAGTTATGTTAAAAAATCTACCTTGTACAAATTTGAGTATCTGTTGTTTCCTCTAAGTGTTGTTGCACATTAGTTAGATGCTTTTCAGTTTTCCCTAAGTGTTGTTTTTGCACAGTTAGATGATAGTTTGCTTTGCTTTCTAGTGTATTTCAAATAGTTTTCAAAGTGTCTCATGTTGGTTTAGTGTGTTACAACAACATACAATGTTGTTTTCAAGTGGTGTCAGCCTTTAGATGACTCAATGCCCAATGGATAAGCTTTAGGAAACTGGTTGAGATGTTTTGCAGGCAAACATATAATAGATGTCATCAAAAATGTTACCTAAATTTTAGCTTTCAGCTGAAATCAAGTAACTTATTGTTTATTCTTTTTTTTTTTGTTTAAACATTAAAAGATACATTATATTCTGCTAAGTTCAATAATGTGCATAAAAGAGATTGTCAAAACAGATTGCATTTATTCCAATTTTGCAATTACAAATAAATAAGAAAGAGATCAATATGTATTGCAAATGTAATCTTCATTGATAATCATGAGCATATAATGTCCCTCACAAGCCAAGGGACTAGCTATTCTAATACTTATAAAGAAGAGATTATACGCATATAGATAACATAAAATAAATTGCATATAAAATGAAAAGGGACCCATCATGGCCTGGTGGAATCATGAATCCTATTGGCTTGGCCTCACATCATCTCGATCCTTCCCGCTGCTCTGCTTCCACTTGACACCCTCCTCGCTACTCCTAGGTTTCTTGCATTAGATAAAAATAGCACGTTGTTAGAGCAATGAAAGGTGCCTAAACAAAATTATATGTAAAACATCCATAAACGTGTAATCTAATGTCTACAAGCATTAAAATAGCAACATACCATAAGTGCCCATGAAAACAAGAAAGGAGTAATCAAACAGACCTATGATATGCTTTGTTTATCTAACTGTTTGTTCCTTGAGCATATTTAGGACAAGTCTTGTTACTGTTCTGATTTAACTAATTACAACATGTGGGGTAAATGTGGCTCCCACCAGGGTAGAGCTCAACATGTTGCTCTCTGATGTTTTGAGAGGGATAAGAAATTGAGAAACTTGATCAAATCAATGATAAACATGCTATTGATGCATTAAATCAATATGGAATCACACCAGTTGATCAACTTTCATTATCAGATTCAAAAGATGCAACACATAATGTGAGTTGTCAAGAAATTCATACTTCATCTTTTCATAGTGAATCAATCAAGAGGCTCCTATCATGTCAAAAGGAAGGTAAATTTTGCTGGACATGTCATTCAATCATCTTAAGTGGATCCAATATCTATGTTATTAAAAGAAGTAAATGATTTCAGAGATGCATCAAATTCAATTACATGCATCAAGTTCAATTATGCATCTCTTAAAATAAGGAAGGAGAAATCAAGGCAAGCCTGAAGCCATCTTGAGGCATATGGGGCAACAAGAAGGAATAGTTCAAGGAACTATCAAGTTCATCTCACCTCAATCCTATTGGATAGCCACACATCACCTAAGATGGTGAGGTTTCAAGTCACCAACATAAGTGACATGTGTCTGCCCACTATGATTAAAGTGAGGGTATGGTGGTGTTGTTGCATAAGATCAAAAGGACTTAGATGTTTGTGAAGACCAAGTAACAAACCTTTGTGGGCAGAAAGTAGTTGTTAGGGAAACCATGAAGATTGGGGCAGTCCTAAAGAAAAAATGTATGCTACCTTTCATGCTACAAGACAACAACAATCAAAGAAGCATATGAGATAACATGAATCAATGGGAAGCTCTTTGTGTGACAAGAATCAATGACAAAGTAAAGAAAAAGAACATGTTGTTAAGATACAACAAGTCTACACAAACTCAAGGAAGTATACACTGTTCACATTGAAGTCTACATGAACTCAAAGATCTATACACTGTTCACATTGAACAAATCAATGATTAATCACTCAACAGAGGTATGAAACAACCATGTGATGCTACTTGACAACAAGGTCCAAAAGACAATGTATTTCATAATACAATGAATAAAATGAAAGTAGATCACATCACAATATCAATGCATTTCAAACAATGTCTTCCAATGGAGCAACCCCTAAGTATGATAAAAAAGGGGCTATGTAAAGGAAATGTGTTTCACAAGCATTGCTCACAGTTGAACATTTGAAAACATTGCTAACAATCAAAGTGAGGTAAGGTAGTGCTCCAATGGAGCTAACAAAATTCCAACAAAATGATCAGCCACATACCTTCAATGGAGATTAAAGCAAGCATGTTGAAAAGTATCAAACAGTGAAGATGATCCATTTACATCAAGCACAATCACGCATGAAAATGCAAGCATGAAAATTTTAGATGGCAGCCCAACAAAAGAGTTGAATATGTGGATTACTAATAGACCAATAACACAATTCTAGTATTTTTTAAAATTGAAGGATAGGCAGAAAAAGGCTACTCCATGGAAGTATGGTAATAGGTTCAAAAGAAACAAGCTTCCAGTGATGAAATTGTTCTAGTAGACACAGTGATAGATAAAATGACAGACTATGGCAGTGAGGTTCAAGGTTGTCAACAATCTTAAGGACTGTGCTATGCCCAAGTCACAGTGTTAATGACTATGTAAGACTTTGAAAAAAGTTTAATAGCCATCAAGGAAGTCATGAACAGTCATAAAGTCACAAAGAATGGTGAACATTACAAAAAGGGACCATACTGTGCAACAAACTGTAGAAGAATGGTTCATACTGTGCAGCCACAAATGAGTAGTCCTAAGTCAATAAAGAACCAAGGATAGTCTCTCGGGAGATGGTCTGAGATAAGGCCACAAGAAGACAAAGTTTTGATAAATGGGATAAGATAGATTAAATGGTATGATGTTTCAAAGGATCTACATGACAGTAAGTAAGATCAAATAGTGGAAAATTGGATTGGCAATGCATAGAGATATAAGGAAAAGAGGTTAGTTTCAAAACACACATGATAGAACACAATACAGTAAGCAAGTGGAAGAATGTTATGAAATCCTAAAAGCCTAGGTCAACTTGATGATAAAATCACAATGATATGTCTGTTATCATATGAGTAATTGCTTTCAAAGGGGGTTAGTGTGCTTTCTTACCAAATGAATAGATGTTATGGCAGTTAGATGAAATGAAGAGCATAGTCGTGGTGATGAAAGGGTAGTCTATTCCATGACATGAGGAGTAACAACTACTACTTTTAGAAAAAAGTAGGAAGGGACAATCCTAAGACCATCATATGGAGTACATGTAGGGATGGTGGATGAAAGACATAGGAGTTGCACACGACAAGAAGTGGATAAAATAATCAAGAGTATCTGGTGTTAATCATGCTACAAACTTCTGCACTACAAGCCTATTCATAGTAGAAGCATATAATAATAGTGACCCCATCAAATAAGGACAACACAAAGAGAATCCATAAAGGAAAATATAGTCTAAAAGTTTCTAGCATAGGACTGTGATCTTTAACTATGAGAATCTAAGGGCATAGCAACTACATGAAAAGTGACTGAGCATTTAAGTGAGACAAAGCGCAGGTAGGGCAACTCATAGTCTAGAAGCATGAGAGGACTACTATGTGACTACCATAATAAAAAGGAGAAAACACACAAATGTTGAAAGGGTAATGGCTAACATTTATAAACCCTATGAAACCATTGTTAGAGTACAATCCAAAAATGCAACAAAAATGATTTCAAGGCTTGTCACTACCTGTCTGAAGATAGTGCCATTAAAAGCATATGATAGTGAAGAGAACATAAGATAGTCCATACATTGAACTTAAACCACTACATGCCTATAGGCCTAAAGAAGATAACAGTGGCAAAGTGCATGATGATCATTCAAAATCTTAACAAGAATGTCGAATCAAAGAGTGGAGCTTTCATCATTCAAAGGAATTACAGAATGGTAAAGATGCATGAATTTTCAAGGAGGTACACCTATGCCATGCAATGGCATTAAACCATGTAGCAAGTAATTTAGCACACGGGGTTTTGTTGCATTGACATTAAAATACAAAATGCAAAAAATTGGGAAGGTATTTTCCCCATAATGTGCAAAGTGTTCTTTTCTGAAGAAGTGTAAGAACCCACTTGGGGTTTCTGTTCAGAACCAATATAGAATGCTAAAAGGGGTGGAATACATTTTAAAAACCTAGCTTTTCTTTACAGTCTTGGCCAAAAATCTGGGTTTTCTTCTTCAAAAAACACAAAACTCATATGGGTTTCTTTTAAATCTGCAAATACAAGAGTTTCGAAGGAGGTATTTCATGGAGAACATTCTACAAGAAGTAAGAAAATGTAAAGAAAACAACCCTCATCAATTCTTTCAGGCCACAACCAAGGCAAGTCAAGTTTTCTTCTACAAGCAAAAAACCCATCTGGGTTCATTCAAATTTGCATATACAAAGGTATTAAAGGAATAAATTGAAGTTTTATTCTACAAAAAAGCAGAAAATGCCAAATCAAAACCCTATTTCTTTCTATGGCCATGGCCAAAAATCTAGATTTTCTCCACAAAACAATGAACGCACTTGGGGTTTCTTGAATTCAACTTCAAATCCAGAGGAAAATAAACATTTTTTGATTCATTCTTAGTTTGGAGGCTCGAAATGAGCTCTTTTTTACAAAAAAAATAGAAGGATGGGAGTCGAATTGAAGCTTACCTAAAGTTTTTGATCATTTTCTTGCAATATTCAAAACATTTTTATACATAAAGCTTCCATTCAAGCTTAAAAAAAATCACTCATTGCAGCTAGAACAAGAAGAATAGCCACAGAGAAGAAATGAAACAATAAAAGATGGTTAGAGATATGCTTATGGTCGTGCCCTTAGCTCATAAAGTGACCTTCAAATGGTAGGAAAAAACATAGAATTTGTTCAAGAAACTACAATTACCTCTTGTTTTCTATGGAAACCACAAATTTTATGCCAAATAACCAATCAAAAAACCATTTTTCTCTGGACTTCATGAAACCCCATGGCTGCAGAATGTCGACTTCTAGAAGGCTCAATGCAAAATGATGAGTATTTTTTGCCTTTCCCCATCTTTTGTTTAGGGTTAGAAACCCTATGGTGGAGGTCGATGATATTTTTTCCCTTGTTTAAAAAAAAATTGAAACATGTTTTAATGTGTTATGTAGTCTTTAAAGTAAGGCTTATGACTTAGGCACTTTTTTCTTATATTCATATTGAACACTGTGTGCCTTGCTTTAAAATATGCTAAGTCCCCAAACCATGTGTCTTTGACTTTTGAAACATATAATGCCTTGAAGACTTTTAATTATGCCTTCCAAAGTTTGTGGAGTCCCTTATGCTCATATAGGCTGAATATTGGGCCTTTTGTTTGTCTTTGAAAATCAAGAGAGTGTTGACCAAGTGATTGACTCTGAAGTGCAGAAGTGGAGGTAAGTTATAATTGATCAAATGCCTTGGAGGAATTTAATTTTTGCTTAATGCTTTTACAAGCATTTAAGTGTATCATTATTTTGCATTTTTGTCAATTGCAAGACATTATTTAAGTGATTTGTAAATCACTTTTATTCAATGTTATTTATTTGATGCAAATATTGATGTATTTTAATAAGGTGGTGGGGCCTTTTTCATTTTGTTTTGAAATGTAAAATAGTTTGGTCAAGTGATGTATTATAAATCACTTAATCAAGTTATTATTTTGAATGCAAATTAGAGTCTTTTGTTTTCAAAAAGGCACCAAAGGTGTGAGTCAAACGGGATGAATACATGTGTGAAGACCAACGATGACTTATAGGCATGAGGGATGTGCGATAGGTTGTTTTGACTATTTTTGGAGGAAAAGGGGTTGTTTAGAGGCATTCTTGTCACATTTTTAGTGTGACTATTGACTTGGCTTAACTTTCATGTGGAGGATAGTTTGGAGGGTTTGTAGAAGGTTATTTTTGGCCTTTTCTGCTGCATCCGACCAAAACCTTCTAGAGGGACATGCGTGAGAGAAGTGGTTGATTTTTGCCTAAGTAACTTGAATCTTTGTTATTGAAGCTAGTTCTTTCTTTCCAGTAGAGTGATAGCTTGGCTTTGGAGTTATCTTTTTCAGCAGGAGCAATATTGTAACTCAGATGGACTTGTAATGACAGTTGAGTACTTTGAACCAATGAAATTGAACATTTACCTTCTCATTTCATGTTTTGTTGTGTGTTAGTGATTGATTAGATTATTTGTGAAATTTACCTTTCCTTGTAGTCTTGTCTCATGGTTAAGCACCTATTTAGTAGAAAATGCATTGTTATAGGTTATAAGCTGTGTTAGTTAAAGCAAGTGCTGTTAGTTGTGAAATTTTTGTTTTCCTTCTAAGAGTTCTGCTTAAAAAAAACCTCCTTATAAATTACTTATGTGAAAATACATGTGAAAATGAGTTGTGTGAACAAGGTTTTATGTCATTGTTTTGAATGTAAATAGGTTGTTTACAAGTCTTAGTTAGTTTTTGGTGTATCACCCTTAGCAGTTACCGTTAAATGATCATTTTTATGCATCTTTTACCCTTTTCCTCTAAAATCATTAGTTAGGTGACATCAAAACGGGAGCCAACCCATAATATGGAGGTCTGCTTTCAAAATAGGACACCCATAACCTGAAAGTAGTCCCATGTTAGTCTAAATTTGGTAAGTGCTTTCATAGCTTGGCAAAGGGGTGCAAATTTGGCCAACTAACATTTATATAGTGAAAGTTATAAGACATAAACATGTACAAAATCAAATTTATATCCTATATCTATAGGTTAATGTTATAGCAAAACTATTTTTCTTGACATATTTATTAATATAAGTTGTGTTAGCAAAACTATATATATATAATTGAGTTTGGGTTTGAAATATTTTTCTCATGTTAATGTTTGACACTAAAATATATCTCATTATGAATTGACTGTGTTTTACTCATTTAGTAATTTAAATCATTCTACTTCAATGAGAAGCATAAAAAACAACTACATAATTTTTTAAATTTATGAGTATGTGAGTTTTATAATTCATATTAATTGTATAACTAGATAGATCTAGAAGATGGCTCATAGAGTGGCCTAAATATCACTTTAAACTACAAATTCTCTTAAGTAGTTATATTATTATAATTTTGAATTTATATTCTTGAATTATATCATTCAAAGTTATTTGTCACCAAAAGAAACACACTCTTCAAAATTGTTCATTTTTATTCTAAATGGAATTTAAGTGCCATGTTTATTAAGTTATTTATAGAAATTGTTAGATTACAAAATTATGCACAAAACTCGCATTCTTATCTAATCATAGTGATTTGTTCTCCTAAAAAAAATTGTTAGATTATTGCTAGTGATTTTAATTATAAGGTTATAATGGTAGATACAAGTAGTTAAATACCTTGAGAACTCATAAAAATAGAGCAATGAAGGAATAAATTTCTTGTGCTAGAGTTTGGAAGAAATCAAGGAATCAATTCCCACCTAAAAAAGAATGCTAGGATATTTTCACCTCACATAATGAGATTTTGGACACTAAAATCATAAATAGTATTCATTAAAAAATAATTGTATGTAATTATGTATTGAATGTGTTTGTAGCTATATACTCTCTTAGAAAAAATGGTAGCATTCCAAAGGCCTATGAAATTCCAAGGATTATGCAATGGAGTAGATGTTTTTTAGATGTTGAGCAACATCTTCCCTGGATGACTTAAATGCACATGGAAAGAATAATACCATTATTAAGTAGTCAGGATTTCTGGATAAAACTGTGTGTTGTTTTTTTTGATGAAAAAAACAACACACAGTTTTATCCAGAAATCCTGACTACTTATGATAATGGACTGTGGAAACATAATGTTATTGATTAATACCATTATTATCAAGCTTTGTCAGCACCCTCTTAACTTGTGCAAATAATCAAACAACTTGTGGTATATTTGAGTTAATGTGATTGGCATGTGAAAATCCAAACACTACCCATGTGAATTCTTTGAATCTTGGTACAAATATCCATCAACATATGATTGACATGGGTGTTCTCTTGTTGCATTGTCAATTTTCCTTGTCCTTTGTTTCTCATGTTTGTAGTTCATGATTTGCAAGAACAAAGAATAAAAAATCAAGTGAATTATAATTTATTTGTTTAAAATTATTATGCTAAACACTCTATTTGTCATTCCTGATTAGTGTAGGAGCACTCATTGGGAATATAACTATAAGAAATTAATGAGATGTGATCACATTTAATGTAATCATGGTTGTATATGCGTAGGCTATCGACAAGTGTAAAGCCATTCTCAACAACCTTTTTCAGATTCCTCCAAGCATACACCAAGTTGCTAATTTTACAAGGTAAGACAAATCCATATTATAATAAAAATGGTTTATGGCATCTGTTGTAGTTGTGAGTGCAATGATTTATGCATAAAAGGGTTGCGTTGAAAGAACTTTGAAGAGTTTAAAGTGTTTGCTTGCATACCTCCAAAGCACAACAAATATGGAGCTTTATGTAGAGCACAATAATTTTTTAATACTCAAGACTTGCATTATATTATATTCTCTATCAACACGTTCAGGCAACTTTATTATGGAATAATAAATGAGAAAGTTTTAGCCTAGCATGAATTATGATCTTTCTCTATGATTATTATCATTAAATATAGTAGTTGATGATAGTACATCACGGTGAAATAAAAGAGCAGTCCCTAAGATTTTTCCTCTTACATGATTTACATGTAAAAATCTGAAAACTCTACAGTTATATTAATATATGTTATATTAATATATGTGTGCATTCAGTATGTAATATATGTGTGCATTCAGTATGTAGTGCTGTTGGCGAGGTGTTCTTCACCCTTTATAGGTTGTATTGTACTGTTGATAGTTTATGACTGGTTTTAAAAACCCTTTGGTTGCCTTTCTATTTGTAAATTTTTTTTTTATTATTGCTTGGTTTCAATACAAAAAACAAATAAAATCTCAAAACTCAAATTAATAGCTATTAATATTTATAGTAAAATTTGCAGAAAATGAATGTTTTAGTGTTTGTTTCACATCATGATATTGCATTAATATTTTAAATAGTGTAAGAATTGAATTGCTAACATTTTTTTGTTTATACACCATTGCATAGTACTCAAATAAAAATAATGTTGGTGAGAAAATAATTACAGATGAAGAAGTGTAATTGGGTAGTCGTCATCAAGCATCAATCAATGTAAAAGCATATCTACTACATAGATATTTTGAAACTATTCCAATTATGGCCAACTTGATTCCATTTATAAGATGAAGTTTGAAAACACCATGCATTCATTACATGTATGTAAATGATTATACATACCCATCAAATATAAAACCATTTCATAACAACTCATACGAACAAATCAAAGACATCTGAAATTGTTGATTTGCAGATAATTATTATATACTATAAACAAACATATTCGATATTTTGAGATTTACATATAATTGTTATATACTCTTACTATAGTAAAAAATTATAGCCCATCTTTTTCATTACACATATACAATTGACTTCTTCATTATTCTATTCAGGTCACACTCTTCATAAAATCATGTCTCTTCTACAATTTTAATTCTACCACGATAAAACTAAAACCTCATCAACAGAATCTCCTACCAATGTTGAAATATTCATAAAATTACTGAGGTTACCCATTACTGTAATTGACTTCTTTGTTCTATTCAGGTCACACTCTTCATAAAATCATGTCTCTTCCACAATTTTAACTCTACCATGGTAAAACTAAAAACTCTGTCAACATAATCTCTTTCAGAAGGTTGAAATATTCTTACTGTAATTTGGTAGTCAGTACTGATAAAACTAAAACCTCTCAACATAATCTCCTTCCAGTATTGAAATATTCATAAAATTACTTAGGTTAACCATGACTAGTTTTTAAATATTCAGTACAAACACGTCATCGTACCATATAGAGCATGTTTCCTTGTTTCTTATATACCTATCTATGTACGTGCTAGAGCCTCACAATCCCAAACTTTATACTCTTGGAATTGGAGCCAGTGGTGCATATTTAACCACTGTTGTCCAGAATTATGAACACAAGAGGAAACTTTTCCCCAGCAAATAACATGATGCTGTTTCCTTCATTTTTTATTTAAAAAGGGCAAAGGTCATGTCGGTGGGGTTAATTTGGGAACACGCCACTCCACATACATTTGGAGATGAAACAACCCTGGTCCATCGTTGGTACGAGGAAGTAAAAATGTAAGTATTATAGCCAGGTATTCCATACTAGAAATGGTAGAAATATTTAGCAGTGATTTGATATCTTTGATAAGACAGTGGCTAGTGATAATAATGGCTGCGAAACCAAGAGTTGACAGAGCGCAGAAGGTCTTGCTTTTTGCTTGACAAGACCCCATGCCAGGGCACGGCTAAATCTAATGCCATGTTTTTCAGATTCTGTGGTCGGGAGTTGTGTATTGATGTGATCCCCCTTGTTATTTTTCATCACTTACATTCCCTATATAATGCCATTTCTTCTCTATATTTCTTCATACTAAATTCAGCTTCTCTGAACAAGTGGGTGTTTGATTGATCATTAGTATGCAGGTGATTGTGGGTAAAGTAGTGGGTAAAGTAGATACGCTAAGATTTGAATTTCCTCTTAGGCCTGTTATTATCGTTTAGGTAGTCAGTCAGCTTCCATGTGTATTAGGTACCATAGATATTAGATATTACCAGCCTCATATTGTAAACTCCATATGGGTTATTAGTCATGTCGGCAAATTAGGGTTTTATCTGTTTCAAGCTGCTATTTATATGGTCTCTGAGATAGTTCAAGATAACCACTACTGACCGCATAGATCTGTTTTCCTCATGCTACAGTCAATCAATCTAGTTTTGCTTTTTGGTAGATTTGTCTGTGTTTTCATGATGGTTCAAATAATGAACTGTGCTCTTAGTTTTTGTCTGATTACTTGTGAGATGGGAGCTGGATTAGTAACCGTCTGTTTCCACAGTTCATGCTCAAGATTTCTGGATGAACAGTGCGCAAGTTTTTCTATATTAGATAGGAACTGGATGCTTTTCCAAATGATATGTTTCAGTTTTTTTTCTGTTTGTTTGTTGGCTTATTGGGAAAGTTTTATCTCGTGTTGAAATGCTCTAATGCATAGTAAAGCATGTGGGTCTTATCTGCTGTATGAGCACTTGAATGTAAACTTTGCTGAAGATTTGAAGTGTATGGCTGTTTTAGTTAAGCAGGATGTTAGATGGGTGTATGGCTTTTTTATTTAGTATGAACGGAGCTTTCTTCAGCCCGAGAAGGATGTTGCATGAATTGGAACAGCTGCCGACTCATTCATTTACCAGCTCTCTTTGCTAAAGCATTGGACAAAGTGGGTTGACATGTGAATGAAGGGGGAGCTGATATCGTTCATGTAACAACACCCTTTCTTGGACTGAAGGGAGCTCCGTCCGAGCTCCAAATTCATGAAGCTTTTGATATCCATTGATCTGTAAAGGCCTTCTCTCTGGTTGTTGGGTTTGAGAAACCATTATAAGTTTGAATTGTATGAGCATATTCTTACTAGCTTTTTCTAGAATATAGAACTTGCTCCTGGGATATTGCAGAACGTCAAAGTAGCAGAGATTGAGCACAATTAGTTTCTGGTTCCGAAATTAAAAAAATAAAATTTAATCAATATTTCTGATCACATTCTGTGATTCATCAACTGATTTACAGAAAAATTGTATGCTATATATAAAAAGATTGTTCTCATCAGTTTCCATTGCTAATTTTTTACATGCAGGGTCACATGCAAAGGGGCCAATGTGCTTCGAATGTCAAAGGCAAAAGCTGCATGGAAGCGAAAAGAAGGATAAAGTTGTCCAAGTTGAGCATATACCAGTTTGAATATGTAAAGAGATTGCTCTGATAAGTTTCCATTGCTAATTCTTTACATGCAGGATCATATGCAAAGGGTCCAATGTGCTTCGAATGCCAAAGGCAAAAGCAGCATGGAAGCGAAAAGAAAGATAAAGTTGTCCAAGATGATCATATACCAGCTTGAATAATTGGTCAAGTCATTCTGAGATTGTCTACTGTGTAGAAGGAGCTAATGATTGATTTAAAACAGTGCTTTGATTTTAGAGGCCGATCTTGTGGAAGAAAGGCTGAGACCCCTCCAAGAGGGGAACAAAGGAAGATTGGTATCTTCTGTCTTTTTCTCTATTACTATCTTTTGTCCAGAGATTCGCCTTCACACTGGACGGTTGCTAGATTTTGACATCTTGATGTCGGACAGACTTAAATTTCTCTTCTCACATTGAAATGATGAGATTGGAGATATTGTTATAATAAAGAGGGTGGAGAATTTCAGGCTTGGAAAACAAAACATGCAAGTGGGTTTGTTTTTGTCTTTATTGGGCCTGTTCATATCAGCAGAGAGCCTCCATTCTTTGCCATTTTGTCAATATGTTTTTATTGGATATTAATGAGTGGTTGTAAGAAGAGTTGTGTTTGTCATGGTGTGGCTTTGGTAAGTTTAGTTTCAATAACTAAACAGTTCTCCTCTTGTTTGTTTTTGGATTGTGGATGCTCTAAAAAGTTAGTATTTTGTTGGGTTTTTGAATTTCGGGTCAGATAATGTCGGAAGAGTTTGTGTATAATAATTAGTAGAGATATTTTTTATATATTAAAAAAATGAGTTATTTTATTTAATATATAATGAAAATATAGATTTTTATTTCTTTTGTTATTTGAAGAATCATTTTACTTGTTGGTGAATTTGTCATGGTAGTGAATTTTACTTGGTGGTGAATTTGTCATGGTGGTGGATTTTTCGTGAATTGATGGGGAGAATTTGCTCTATACCATTATAGAAAATCAAGCGAAAGTTGATAAATAAAAAATTAAAATATAGTTGAAATTATATATATATATATAATGAAATGACTATTCCCGCTTATGAGGAGGTTAGGGTTCTTCCTCATTGTGATCATAGATGACAAAGGTTAGGTGGCTCTCTTTGGAGAAGAGATGGCATAAGATGAATTTTGATGGTGTAGTGAGACACAACTTGGCTCTTTTGGGGGCTAGTTGTATTATTAGAACCAATAACCAATTATAGTAGGGGCAACACAACTTGGGTCTTTTGGGGGATAGTTGTATTATTAGAACAAATAACCAATTCTAGTAGGGGCAATAGCAAAAAAAATGTCAATTGATACAAACAATGAAGTGAAATTTGAAGAGGCATTGTTAAGGCTCCAAATATGCAAAATTTGAAAATAAAATAAAATAAAATTAAAATGGATTCCATCACATCCATAAATGTCCCTTGTAATTGTTATATACCAAATTGGAAGTTTACTAATTTCTCATTGCAAGGAGGCTTTGGACACTTTTGAAGGTTTTAAAATGGGACATGTTATCGCATAACTCTTGCGGCTAATAGGTTGGCTACTATGGCAATATAAATGAAAAAGTAATTGCATATTGTGACACTATTAGGGGAGAGGAGCCCATAGTGGCTCACCCTATTTTTGGAGGTCCACATGGAATGTCATGTGGACCCAAAAACCATAAAAATTTGTTCACCATGTCACCTTGCTAGTTGTGCACCTACAAAAAATTTTGCCACCCTGCCATGTGTCATGCACTAATTGGTCTGCGATGTTCTTGATAGGCCCATTTTGGGGTTTGCCCGACAGTGGAGCGGGTCCACCTCCGAAGGTAGCGTGAAGTAGACCAGATGTTGGGTTAGATGAATGCATGGCATATGAACACTTTGCCACCCCGAACGTCCAGTTGAGAGCATTAATCCCCTGTCGCCCCATTCGTTACCCCGACTTGGCAACTTGTCTTACGTGTCCCTATGCAATTACTTGCCCTAACAAGTGCGTAATTCAGAGATCAAGGTTTATCCAATGCTCCAAATTCTTGCATATCTCGCTCATTGTCATTCCTTTTGTTTGAGCTTGTTTGGTTAGGCACCCAAAGATGTTCAACTCTCCACAATTATTTGTTCGGCTCTGCACGATTCATTGTTTGGCTCTGCACTCTTGAAAGCTCTCTTTCTCTTTTAGGTGATGTTTTTTACCTCACTAGGCTTGTATCATTGTCTTTCATTTCAACGGTATTCTGCCATGCACTTATGTTATTTTGTTCTTCATTGCACAAACCTTCATTGTGCAGCTTGCTCTTTATATTTTATTGCTACTACAAAATATGAGAAGGGTTTTATTGGTTTTCATTTCGACGATACTCATCCATGCACTTGTACTCTTTTGTTCTTCATTGCATGAAGTTTTACTCTGCAATTTGCTTTTAATATTTGCTTGCTTCTACAAAATATGAAAAGGGTTCTATTGGTTATCATATAGACGATATTCTACCACATGCACTCGTATTATTTTTTTTATCATTGCACAAAGTTTAACTTTTCTTTTTTCTTTTTATATATGTTTTGTATTATGATATATGATAAGGGTTTCACTAGTTTTCATGTCCACGATTTTATGCCATGCACTTCTATTATTTTGTTCTTCAATGCACAAACACTCATTCTACATTTTGCTTATCATATTTTTTTGTTAGTAAGAAATATGATTTAAGGGTTTCATTGGCTTTCATGTCGACGGTTTTGTGCCATGCACTTCTACTATTTTGTTCTTCATTGCACAAATATTCAATTCGCAATTTGCTTTGAATATTTGTTTTTGGTACCAAATATGAAAAGGGTTTTAGTGCTTTTCATTTCGACGATTTTGTGCCATGCACTTCTACTAATTTGTTCTTCATTGCACAAACATTCAGTCTGCAATTTTCTTTTCATATTAGTTTTTTATTCTGAAATATGAAAAAGGTTTCAGTGGTTCTCATTTGACGACATTCTGCCTTGCACTTATATTATTCTGTTATTCATTGTACAATAATTCAATTTTCAATTTTCTTTTTATATTTGATTGCTACTACGAAATATCGAAAGGGTTTGTTTGGTTCTCATTTGGAGGGTTTTCTTCCATGCACTTATATTCTTGTGTTCTTCACTGCACGAATATTAACTCTACAATTTGCTTTTTATAGTTGTCTGCTATTATGAAATAAGAAAAGGGTTTTAGTGCTTTTCATTTCAAGGGTTTTGTGCTTAGCACAACTGTGTTATTTTGTTATTCATTACACAATAATTCACTTTGTGATTTGCTTTTTATATTTGATTATTACTACGAAATATGGAAAGGGTTTGACTAGTTCTCATTTGGAGGGTTTTCTGCCATGCACTTATATTCTTGTGTTCTTCATTGCACAAACATTGAGTCTACCTTTTATTTTTTATTTGTTTTTTATTCCGAAAAATGAAAATGGTTTCACTATTTTACATTTCAAAGGTATTCTGACAAGCACTTCTATCATTTTGTTCTTCATTGCTTAAACATTCACTCTTCAATTTTCTTTTTATATATGTTTGTTATTACGAAATAAGATAAAGGGTTTCACTTGTATGACAATTAACCATAATTTATCTTCTCCCAGTGTTTAACCAATGTTTGTTGATGTTCCCATATAGTATCTTTGTAATATATATGTACAAATACACACACACACATATATGTACATATATACATATATATACTGATATATTTATATGGTTGAAACGAACAACGCGTTAAAACTAACAGAGTAATGTATGCATTCCTTCACCACCCTGAACGTCCAGTTGAGAGCATTAATTGTGCCCCACCCCCTTTATTAACTTTGTTCAATAACTTGCCTTACACGTCCCTTCCCATTTACTCTTCCTGACTGACATGTTATTCAGAGAACAAGGTTTATTCAATACTCCAAATTCTCACATATCCCGCTCATTGTCTGATAGGGTAGGGCTGGATGAGACACTCACTGTCCCATGCTCTGGGTCCTTATTCTCAATAAATCCTAGGTGACTCTCCCACCTTAACCTTTAGGTCCTATTTCAGGTATAGGTACCCCTGGTCCTACTGTCCAACCCTACTATCAACCTTCTTTCTTTTCACCAAGCCAATCTTGATGCCTTGCCACTATCTCACCCTTGACCCTTACTCTTCCCTAAAGGCCAATTACCCTCAACATTCAGTTAGGCTTTTTCAGGGGTGTAAAGATGAAGTAAAAGCTTCATAGCAGCCTATTAGGGTTCTTGTTCAACTCCAAAACTCCAATTCTCCATCGCTGCCACCAAACCCTCTCCTAGGGTTAGAAAAGCTACAAGCCTAGAGCCCCAATTAGGCCTCTTAACCCGAGAAAAATGCAATTTACTCCAAAACCCTCCAAATGACCTAGGTTCTTTGCTTGGGGTTTGTGTTTGCCATGTCCACACCTTGAAGATTTTTAGGGTTTTGAATCTGTATTGCCCGTACACTACCCTTACACAAAAATGGCCAAAACCTAGGGTTTACTAGCCTTTTCCAGGCTGATTTCAAATTGTCTGAGTCTTCTCACACCAAATGGGTTGATGGAGCCTCCTCCTAACTACCAAGCCTTGCCAAGACCCTCAGCTAAATTCTCCAAAAGGAATTTTTCCAAAATCTTAGCACCCCTGCAAATTTTGTGCCTTTCACTCCTTGTCTTCCCTAGTCGGACTCTACTTGGCTCGCCTAGGACAAGACATTGCTAGCAATTCCTACACACACACAAATCCTACAACCTACCATTTGTACAAGCATGGAGACTAGGCACTATTCCCAAAGGGTCGTACGATTTGTACGGTGGGAAAGTGCTCTAGCACTCCATTTCCCAAAAACAGTTTGGTTCAGACTAGCAACAGGGAAAAATTAAACTATTTACAAAAAGTGCTTGCAAATTGAACAAAGAAACTATTTAATGATATACAATGCTTGTAAATTGCCAACATTACATCCTACATTCAAAATAGTAGCAGATCTAATCCATTAAATCTCTATTTAGATGCAAAACTCAGAATTTGTAACACAGAACGTTGTCTTCCTTCAATTTCACAAACTTTCACTATAACATCAACACTTCCAACCCTATTCCATGGTCGAAGCATATCTTAAATAGGCTCCAAAAAATAGTTAAGTTCTTTTTGTCAAACCTATAGATGACCTAAAGATGAAAATTATAAAATCCACTATGTTTTTCAACCTTTGGCAATTTTTGACAACTCAGCTAGATGAGCTTCTAAACTTATTTATCTCTTGACAAATTCTTTCCTAAAGATCAAAAACACCTCTAAGCTCTCCACACAATGGTCAACATGACCTTTATGAAAACACAACAAAACTATCCTTCTTGATTTCTTATTTACCTAATGAAACTGCCTATTGATTTCTTAAGTGCTCCTGCACCATTCTCCCCTTCTCAACCCAAACACTAAAGATTGGAAGGAGAGATCAATGATAGGTCACTACCAAACTTCTTGAACTAATCTTCTTGTACCCATGTGGCTTCTGATTCATGCTTGTTCTTCCACTTGATAAGGTGCTCCATGTACTCCTTGTTCCTTGTAGACTTTTGTACTGTTGACTCCAAGATCTTCTCTGCCTGAGGCTTGTCTTGATTAGGTAAGGGTACATTGCTGATGTCCTTGAAGACCTCCTAACTGTTCTGATCCACATCATTGACCGTCCCCTTATACTTGATCAAATCAGCTATGTTGAACACTGGAGAGATCCCTAGATCGGTAGGTAACTCCACCTTGTATGCATTCTTGCCATACTTGGCCAATATCTTGCATGGACCCACTCTCTTCATCTGCAACTTGGTTGTCATTCCCTTATGCAACCTTGACTTGTTAAGGTGGACCATGACATAGTCCCCTACTGCAAATTGCACATCTTTCCTTGACATATATGCCTTCTCCTTCAACTTTTGTGTAGCTTCAGTGACTGTCTTCTTCACCTGCTCCTGAATCTCCTTCATGGTCTAACTGAAGTCTTCTGCATGTCCACTTCTTTGTTCCATAGCTCCAAGATCTCTGAGCTCACATATGCCTCTTGGGTGCATCCCATACACAACTTCAAAAGGACTCTTCCCTATGGTCTGGTTCACACTATCATTGTATGCATGCTCAGCTTGTGAGATAACCATATCCCATGTCTATCCATACTCCTTAGTTAGGCACCTTAGAAGGTTACCTAGCACCCTGTTAACCACCTCTATTTGACCATCGGTTTGAGGATGGTAAGCTGATCCAAAAGACAGGTTAGTACCCAATCTTCTCCATAGAGTCTTCCAAAAGTGACTCATGAACTTCACATCCCTGTCTGAAACAATGCTCAAAGGAAATCCATGGATCCTTACAACTTCTTGAAGAAGAGATGAGCTATGTAACTAGCATCATGAGTAGTTTTGCAGGGAATAAAATGACTCATTTTACTAAATCTGTCTACCACTACATAAACACTGTCAAAACCAGTCTTGGTCTTAGGAAGGCCTACCACAAAATCCATGCTCACACTCCCATGGTCTATTAGGAATGGGTAGGGGTTGATATAGACCAGCATGACTAGCTCCTCCCTTAGCCTTCATACACACAACACATTGTTCCACATACTTTCTAACATCTCTTGCCAACTTAGGCAGTAATATAATATTTGCACTAGTTCTAAAGTCTTGTTGATGCCAAAATGTCCACTAAGACTGCCATTATGCTTTTCCTGAATCAAATTTTTCCCTCATTGACCCTCTTGGAACAAATAACTGATTTCCCTTAAACAATAACCCACTTTGCAATGTATACTCAGAGTATTGGCTATGGAAATGGTTCTCAAAGTTAGAACATACCTTATAGACCTCTAAAAAGTCTTCATCTTCCCCATAGAGATCCTTGAAACTCTCTATGCCAATGCTCTTGATCTATATCTCTTGCACTGTCAACAATCTCCTGCTCAATGCATCTGCTACTTTGTTTAGTTGTCCCTTCTTGTGCTTGATGGTGAAGGTAAAAGCTTGGATGTATTCCATCCATTTCAAATGCCTATTACTCAACTTCTCTTGAGTGTTGATAAAACTAAGTGCCTGATTGTCAGTAAAGACTACAAACTCCTTGGGTAGAAGGTAATGCCTCCATTTCCTAAATGACTGAACCAAGAATAAAGTTCTAAGTCATAGGTTGAATACTTCTTCTTTGCTTCATTGAGCTTTTCACTAAAGAAGGCTATAGGCCCCTCTTGACTTAGCACTCCTCCACCTTGCATCACATTCAACAGTGAACAATTTGTCAAAACTAGGTAACAAAAGAATAGGTTGAGTTGCCACTTCTTGTTTCAGTTTCTCAAAACCTTTCTCAGCTTCTTGAGTCCACACAAACTTAGTTTTTAAGCCTCCTTTGATTGTATCTAGGACTGGTGCACATATGCCACTAAAGTTCCTTATGAATTTCCTATAAAATTGAGCCAATCCATGAAAACTTCTTACCTCTGTCCCTGTAGTTGGTGTAGGTCAGTTTAGGATGGCTTCCACCTTGCTTGGATCCATCTTCAATGATCCTTTGGACACTACAAAACCCAAATAGACAAGCTCTTGCTTAAAGAACTCACACTTCTCTAGGTTGATTGCCAACTTCTCCTCTTGTAACTTTCTAAGAACCAACTCCACATGTTTCAAATGCTCTTCTGCTGTCTTGCTATATATGAGGATGTCATCAAGGTATACCACCACAAATATCCCTGTAAAATCCTTGAGCACTTCATTAATGAGCCTCATGAATGTGCTAGGGGCATTAGAGAGGCCAAATGGCATAACTCTCCATTCATATAAACCATCATTTGTCTTAAAAGTTGTTTTCCACTCATCTCCATCCTTGATTCTGATATGATGGTATCCACTCTTGAGATCTAACTTGGTGAAGTACTGAGCTCCTTCAAGACAATCCATCAAGTCCTCAATTCTAGGAATAGGGAACCTATACCTAATTGTAATTCTATTTATAGCTCTAGAGTCAGTGAAAAGTCTCCACTTACCACCTTTCTTGGTTGCTAAAACCACTGGTACTGCACATGGTCTGATGCTCTTTTGAATCAATCGTTGATCCAACAACTCCTGCACTTGCCTAGCTACCTCTAGGTTTTGATCTGGTGTAAGCTTGTATGCTGCTTTGTTAGGTAATGAGGCTCCAGGTATGAAGTCAATTTGATGACTTATGGCTCTCTTTGGAGGTAAAGTTGTAGGTGTACCATCACTGACAATGTCCTTGAACTGATCCAACAACTTTAGGACTGCTCCGGGTATGACTGTCTTTTCAACCTTTTCTTCTTCTTTAGGTTGTAAGATGACCACATATCCTTCACCCCCTTGATGTAGGTTGTTAAGGAACTCTTTCCCACTAATCAACATGATGTTTGGTGTCTTTGACTGTCCTTCTTATTCTTCTGTCAGTGACTGCAACTTGAAAGTCTTTCCACCCTTCTTGAATGAGGTGGTGTTCTCTTTCCCATCATATATGACACTTCTGTCAAACTGCCATGGTCTACCCAATAGTAGATGGCATGCATCCATGGGTAAAACATCACAAACCAACTTGTCTATATATCCTCCAATGGAAAACTCCATCGTTACTTTCTCATTTACTAAAACACTTTTCCCTTTGTTTAGCCATGTGACCTTGTAGGGATTAGTGTGGGGTACCTTCTCCAATTTTAGTTTCATTACTGCCTCCTCTGAGATTATATTGTCTGTTGAACCTGAATCTACTATGACCTTGCATACTTTACCAAGTATCTTGCATCTTACTCTAAATAGAGCTCTCCTTTGTTTTGGTTCTTCCTTGACCGGTTATCTGATCAAAACTCTGTTGAACATCAGATTCTCTCCTACCTTAGATTCAATATGACTAATCTCAGATGACTTAGGACTCATGGTGTCCTCTTGTGCATAAGCCACTCTCTTCTCATTGCTTGATGAGGATGCTTTCTCCGGGCACCTATAAGCAGGATGACCTACTTGACTACAATGGTAGCATTTCATGTTTGCAAAGTATGAATTTCTCCTGCCTACTCCTCTTCCTCTGTTTGAACCTCCTTGAGGTCCTCTACCTCTGTTATATCCTCCTCTAGAAGATGTTTCACCTCCATGCTCTGTTAGTTTAGACTCTCCTTGGTTTCTTTGGTCATTGCCTCTACCTTGGTAGCCACCTCGCTGCCCTCTTTGATCTCTTTGATCTCTGCCTTTTCCTCTGCCTTTAGAAGCCCGGTCTTGCTTCCTCTTGTTTCTTTCCTCAATCTTGATAGCCAATTGGTAACATTGATGTACTATTTTAGGACTTAAAAGACCCATCTCCTCTTGAATGTTCCACTTCAAGCCATTAAGATACCTAGCCACCTTGAGGCTTTCATCTTCTGAAACATTAGACCTCATACAAAGTTTTTGGAACTCCTTTGTGTAGGTATTCACATCTTGGTCTTTCTGCCTTAGGCTTTGCCTCTTCTTGTGTAACTGAATCTCATAGTCATTTGGCATGTATGCTTCTCTTATCTTGGCAACCATTCCCTTCCAAGTAGAGATAGGCTGCTTACCTTCTTTTTCCCTCTCTGTCTGAATAAACTTCCACCATGTCAAGGCAGAACCCCTTAGTCTTGATTTGGCCACCTTTACCTTCTGTGCCTCAGTGATGTCATCACATTCAAAATGGTTTTCCATTCCCTCTATCCAATCCATGACTAATTCAACTTCCATTTTTCCACTAAATAGTGGTATGCCTTCAAGTCCTTTTCCACTCAACGCCTTCAATGCTTTCAAGAAACGCTCTTCCTCCAAAACAGGGTCAAGTTCAGGGATCCTATCTTCCTCTGCAACCTCTTCTTCCTTTGGTGCTTTTCCTTCCAACTTCACATTGTTCGATGCTTTCTCAAGTTGCTCTATTCTTTCTTTTAACAATTTATTGTCTTCCTCTTGCTCTTCAACGATCTTGGCCAATTCTGCATTTGTCACCATGATGGTAGAACCACTGGATTCAAGGTCTGACATACAAGATTCTTCCCAAATATTTTACTTGCTCTGATACCAATCTGATAGGGTAGGGCTGGATGAGACACTCACTGTCCCATGCTCTAGGTCCTTATTCTCAAGAACTCTTAGGTGACTCTCCCACCTTAACCTTTAGGTCCTATTTCAGGTATAGGTACCCCTGGTCCTACTGTCCAACCCTACTATCAACCTTCTTTCTTTTCACCAAGCCAATCTTGATGCCTTGCCACTATCTCACCCTTGACCCTTACTCTTCCCTAAAGGCCAATTACCCTCAATGCTCAGTTAGGATTTTTCAGGGGTGTAAAGATGAAGTACAAGCTTCATAGCAGCTTATTAAGGTTCTTGTTCAACTCCAAAACTCCAATTCTCTATCACTTCCACCAAACCCTCTCCTAGGGTTAGAAAATGCTACAAGCCTAGAGCCCCAATTAGGCCTCTTAACCCGAGAAAAATGCAATTTACTCCAAAACCCTCCAAATGACCTAGGTTCTTTGCTTGGGGTTTGTGTTTTCCATGTCCACACCTTGAAGATTTTCAGGGTTTTGAATTTGTACTGCCCGTACACTGCCCTTACACAAAAATGGCCAAAACCTAGGGTTTACTAGCCTTTTCCAGGCTGATTTCAAACTATCTGAGTCTTCTCACACCAAATGGGTTGATGGAGCCTCCTCCTAGCTCCGAGGTCTTTCCAAGACCCTCAGCTAAATTCTCCAAAAGGAATTTTTCCAAAATCATAGCACCCCTGCAAATTTTGTGCCTTTCACTCCTTGTCTTCCCTAGCCGGACTCTGCCTGCCTCGCCTAGGGAAAGACATTGCTAGCAATTCCTACACACACACAAAGCCTACAACCTACCATCTATACAAGCATGGAGACTAGGCACTATTCCCAAAGGGCCATACAATTTGTACAGTGGGAAAGTGCTCTAGCATTCCATTTCCTAAAAACAGTCTGGTTCAGACCAGCAACAGGGCAAAATTAAACTATTTACAAAAAGTGCTTGAAATTGAACAAAGAAACTATTTAATGATATACAATGCTTGTAAATTTCCAACACTACATCCTACATTCAAAACAGTAGCAGATCTAATCCATTAAATCTCTATTTAGATGCAAAACTCATAATTTGTTGCACAAAACGCTGTCTTCCTTCAATTTCACAGACTTTCACTATAACATCAACACTTCCAACCCTGTTCCATGGTCAAAGCATAGCTTAAATAGGCTCCAAAAAATAGTTAAGTTCTTTTTGTCGAACCTATAGATGACCTAAAGATGAAAATTATAAAATCCACTGTGTTTTTCAACCTTTGGCAACTTTTGACAACTCAACCAGATGAGCTTCTAAAATTATTTATCTCTTGACAAATTCTTTCCTAAAGATCAAAAACACCTCTAAGCTCTCCACACAATGGTCAACATGACCTTTATGAAAACACAACAAAACTATCCTTCTAGATTTCTTATTTACCTAATGAAACTGCCTGTTGATTTCTTAAGTGCTCCTGCACCATTGTCATTCCTTTCATTTGTGTTTGTTCTGGACTCTTCATTTGGTTACACACCCATACAAGTTCGGCTCTACACAATTCATTTTTTTGACTCTGCACTCTCGAAAGCTCCCTGTCTTTCAAGTGAGGTTTTATACCTCACTAGGTCTGTACCATTGTCTTTCATTTTGACAATGTTTAACCAATGCTCATTCATGACTCACTATACTATTTCTGCAATATATGTGTACAAATATACACACAGACAAAAACACACACACACACATATGGATGTTAAATTTACCTTCTCCAATGGTGACTTGAAAGAAGTTTACATAGAACAACCTGATGGATTTCAACTATCAGAGGATCCAAACATGGTATGCAGACTCAAAAATGCTTTATATGGTCTAAAACAAGCCCCTAGGGCTTGGTATTGCGAGGGTGGCAAGTACTTATTCTATTAAGGCTTCAAGAAAGGTACCACTTATAACAATCTTTACATCAAATTTGAGGGTGAACAAATTCTAATAGTTGTTGTATATGTTGATGATATTATCTTTGGTGGAAATGATGAGATGTGTAAGAGGTTTGTTGAAGAGATGGAGGAGTTTGAAATGTCTATGATAGGTGAGCTATCATTCTTTCTTGGACTCCAAATTGATCAATCAAATGATGGAATTTTTATCTCAAGAAAAGTATGTCAAGGAGATGTTGAAGAAGTTTGGCATGGAAGATTGCAAACTAGTGAGTACTCCTAAGCTAACAGGTTTCCATTTAAGCAAAGATGATGAGTCACCTAGGGCTGATCAGACTCTATATATGTCTATGATCAGGGGCCTACTATACTTAACAACATCAATGCCTAACATTATTCAAGTTATTTTCTTGGTTGCAAGGTTTCAAGTTGATCCAAGAGAAACTCATGTGAAGGCAGTCAAGAGAATTTTTAGATATTTGAAGAGCACTCTGGATCATGAATTGTGGTATAAAAAATGTGATGTCTTCTCTTTGAGTGCATATACTGATGTCCGTTGGGCTGGTAGTGTTGATGATAGAAGTATCAATGGTGGAGCTTTCTTTTTGGGAGACATATTGGTCTCATGGTTTAATAAGAAGTAGAATTTAGTGTCCTTATCAACAATAGAAGTAGAGTATATAGCTGCAACATCCTGCTGCACTCAAGTGTTCTGGATGAAGAAAAGAAAGAAGGATATTAAAATAACATATGACAAGCCCATTCCTATCCTATGTGACAATACAAGTTCCATCAATATTTCAAAGAATTCAGTAATGCATTCTAGAATAAAGCATATATCTATCAGGTATCACTTCTTAAGAGAGAAGGTTGCAAATCAAGAGGTAAAATTGGAGTATGTACCTACAAAGGAACAACGTGTAGACATCTTTACAAATTCACTTTCTAAGGACACATAATTTTGTACACCTTAGGTAAAATTTAGTGGTTGTTGCCCCTCCTAACTAGATGTATAGATGACACATCTATCTACGGGGAGTTGTTCAAGACATATTTTTTATCCCTGGATTGATGAGGTCTACCTCTCAGGGGGAGTAGGTAGAATGATGTTAAGGTTTGTGCAGATAGGGGGAGCTTGTGTGTTGCTACAAGCACAGAGAAAGACCACTAGCCCTTTGCCCTTGATGTCAAAGGGGGAGAAATTGTATATCAGTTCAATGTTGCCAACAATACCAAAAGGGAGAGATTGTTACAAGTGTTGTCACTGATGTTAATAGAGTGGTATTATTGAAGGTTGCATGTGATGCAATCAGTATGTTGGTCATAAGTATTTTGAAGTGTTGAGCATGGTGTACATAGTTGTTCTACATCTTCTGTTGCTCATAGGTGAATGCTGATATGAAGAAGTTGTGGTTTCTTCATATTGATGAAGAGTGCTAAAATTGTTGTCTATAATGTTGTGAATGGTTGTATTCTCTATCTCTTGATGTAAAACATTGTATGAGATATGAGAGAAGGTATGAAATTTTTTCATACAATTAGTAGCTTAGGAAGTTGTACTGAAGAATCTTGGGAGAATGCTCTGCATTCCTTTGCATTTGAAGATATGGCCTTGCGGGTCAAAATTTAGATAGAGGTAGATGTGAAGTATGTATGTTCCTATTTTTAGAACATATAATTTACCGCAAAAGTTTCCAAAGCTAGTAGAATGAAGTCTGTGTTGTTGTAGTCAAGAAGGATCAAAGGAATGCTCCAAATTTCTCTACATTTGAATATATGGTCTTGTGGGTTGGAGGATGAATTCAAATTGTCTATCTGTTTTCTCATTTCAACTTTTAGGTGTTGAGGTGTACCACAAGTCCATTTTCAATGTTCTATCTCAAGACAATGTTTTTTGGGTTTATAAGAGGTGCTAGGCTCTATGTCTATTTCCTTGTGCCAACATAAAGTAGCATGAGGTTGTTAAAAGAGTGTATGAGAATGTTTTTGAATATCATTTAATTCTTGTAAAGTGATCCACATGATGTTATCTGGTCTCTCTGGTACCTCTTGTGGTCTAGAGTTAATGCATAGAAGAATAAGTGTTTGCTGCTAGGCTGACTTGGTATTTTGGGGTATTTGCATCAAGTTTTTGAAGTGTGTGTCAGTGTGGGGATGTATGCGCAAGTAAAATAGGTCTTTCTTATCTCCTAGTTTGGACCACATTGATTTCTACATATCATGGATGTTTTTGGAAGCTGACTTATTAATGGCCATTATACGTTTCATGTCATATGTTTCATTTTGGCCAACAAGGAGAAATCTTTTGAAGCTTGCGGAGAATATAAATGGAAGATCAAGTTTGTTGCAATGTGAATGAGTGTGAGTGAGCATCTAGAGAAATATATGAAGTGTGCTGAAGGTAGTTAGCCAAAGACAATAGTATATGTGTGAGTGAGGAAGTGTGTTGAAGGACCTGAGCCGAAGATAGTAGTATATGTGTGAGTGAGGAAGTGTGTTGAAGGTAGTGAGTCGAAGGCAACAAAGGTTGTTGAGAAAAAGTGTTGCAGTGGTGGTTTTCCAGGGGGTTTTTTCAAGTATGTTAGATTGAGGTTGTTGCCTCCTTTTGTAAGTGTTGAAATTTTTATGGAGTCATAGACTTCCTTTGGTTGAACCCATACAACTATGTTTCAGGGATTTGTAGCAGCCTCTTCCTTTGGGTTGCAACTCATAAAACTTGTTGTAAATCTTGTTTTATTTGTGAGGTTGGATTTGGATAGTAGCTCCAAGCATCTTTCTCACCGTGGTTTTTCCCTTCTAGGATTTTCCACCTAGATCTAGTGTTATGGTTGTGTGCTTGTGCCTTTGAATTGCATTTGATATTTTATTTGTTTAAGGCAGTAAGAAGTTTTGTTTGATAAATTTGAATTGAATAAAATTGTGGGATATACTGATTCACCCCCCCTCTTAGTATATCATTGTGTTCTAACATGTAGGAGCATGAAATTTTTTCCTATAGACATGGATTAGGGGTAAGATTCCTTTGAGGATTAATTTGTACAAGAAGTACATAATTTTTCCAATGAGAGACAATCTCATGAGAGAATTGCAAGGTGGAGGATTGGGACACTTTGGTGTATGACATTGTCCTTGCAAGAGGAAATGTATTACTTGCCATACTTAAATTGTAATATCTAAATATTTGTGGAGAGATATATTAAATATTAGATTGTGAAGGACGTGTCTCATATTTTTAGGTGTATTTAAGCCATTACCTAATTAAGGCTTGGGAGGAAACTTTCATGAAACTTTTACTTGGACTATGGTAAACTCAAAGGGCTAATGATTTTATGTATTTTTCTTAGTTGAAACTTTTTTGAAAATGATTATTTCTTTGCTAGAAGATTTAGTGACACTTTAGGATTACAAATATGTTTCTTAAATAAATAGTGAGATTGCATGGGTTTCCATAGTAGTATTGGCTAAAATAGGGATACAATTCTCTTGAGCCACTTATGGTTTACATTATGGACAAAGTTGGGGGCACAATTGAAGTATAGTGTAGCATACCATACATAGATAAATAGTTAGAAATATTTTGTTAACAAAAGTTTGGAAAAATCCTAAGAGATTTGGTAGGAGATAGACTAGAATAGTGAGATACTTTATTGGTGCAAGTTGATTTTGTGTTTAAATACTTAGTGAATTAGTTCCATATTATGTAAGGGATAAATCTAGAAGGTATCACAATTTTTTTGAAGATGTCTAGTTGAGAGTGTATTAGTGCACATATATAGGAGTTTACATAAAATATGAAGGAGGTGCACAAACAAGTGAGGTACCAGTTGGAGAGGAGTAATAATAATTACAAGGAAAAAATACATGATCATATAATAGAGAATATGTACTATAAAGGATGTTTTGTTATGGAACACTTTATGAAGGAGAAGTTACCTAGGGGAACATATAATCAGTTGAAGCCAAAGAAGATTGGCCTTTGTAGAGTGTTGCATAATATTTTTAAAATGTTTATAAGATTGAACTACCTAAGGGATTGGAAATCCCATCAATGTTCAATATGGTTAATCTATATAAATATCGTGAAGGAAAAGGTGTAAAGGATATAAAATCACCACAAGGACTAGAGTGGAGGTAGTAAGTACCTAAGAGGTTTATAGATGAGAGATAGTATGTTCTAAATGAGTAGTTAAGTAGAATAATTTTGAAGAATCAATACAAAGTATATATGGAAAAATGGAAAAGAATCTAGGACCCAAGTATGATACATGTTTGTTTGAAGATGAAGGGTAGTTGGTGTGGCCACTACACAACCTCTCTCACTTCCTTAATTTTGAGAAACATGCTTAAAATTATATTGCTTGGGATGTTTGATGTAGGAGCATCTTGATAGTTGAGCAATCTTGCATCAACTAAAATATTTTATTTAATTTTATAATTTATAATTTTTTTTTATCATTTTTAGATGTAAACTCTCATAATAAAAGATATCTTCCACTATAGAAGTGTTTCTTTCTCAACAAACACTTTTCTCCACAAAGACCAAAACATTGTACTATGGTAGTAGTTTCAACTTTACATTAGCCATTGAATATATTTTTAAAATTATCGGTTTGAGGGATGTGTTGTGCAGTTTCTGCACACACGCCCCACTGAAAGTAGGGACCCTCTGTTGTTTTCACTCTTGGTTTTTGGCCCTTTGATTTTGAGGATTTACCTTGCCTTGGCATGAGCTTAAAATGTTTATCTTGCTTACCTAAGTGATTCCCCTAAATTGCACTTTGAAAATCTTAAGTTCTGGACAAAGTTTGGGTTTTTACACCAGTTCGGGATTTTCCGCTCCATTCAAATTTTCCCGGATTTCATTCAGAGCCTAGTGAACAGATTAGCACTAAAGTTCAGGAAATTTGGGACTTCGCAGAATTCCACTGGACCGGATTTTTTCAAAATTTTGTTTTGTCGTTGGGTTTTTGGGTTTCCTCAGCTTGTCTTGTCGATTACATTTATGATCACTCGTACAAATTGTGAGGGATGTATTTAATCAATTTTTGGGGATTTTCTTGCCATTATGCTTTATCATTTGCATTCTTTTGAGTTGGGGTGTTCAATCTTGTGTTGGTTGGCTGAATTTGGCGTGCTGAACCTCCGAATTGTGGGATTTGGTAGTTGTTTTATGGGCGTCAATGTTGTCCAAGCTTGCTCGGGAGTTCAAGATTGCTATCTATCATTGATATAATCGATTTCCATTTCATCAAATGGTATGTACACATTTCCTATCTTTTGATTGATGAATGTGAGTGGTCCTTTGGTGTTCTAGATATGATCAAAGTTTGAATTTTTGTGTTTGGGTATTCTGAAGCTAGGGTTGCATGATGTTGATTAGATTGATGGTTCCCCAAGTGAGTTTTGTTCTTGATTTTCACTTTCATATTTCTTTCTTGTGGGCCATGATTATACTTTAAAACCTAGCAATTGAGTAAACTAAATCCCGAGCTTGTCTGTGCGTCAATGGTGGATCTGTAGGGTTTCATACCTAGGGAATCACCATTCCCTTTCAATTTTCTTTAAGAGGAGCTTTAAGTTCAATGAAAATCAATAGAAGGTTCAGGTAAAACTTGTTGCAGGCCTAAATTTCTCAAATTTGTGATCGTTCGATCAATTTGAGCAGGATCGTGTGGGAACATCGATATTTGGGTTTTCCTTCAGTTTCGGGATTTTCCCGCGCTGGTGGATTTTCTCGCTTTTCCTTGTCCCCTATGTTTTCCTGGAATGTGTTGAAAATCCAGAATCTTTCCATATTTGTAGATTTTCGTCGATCCCAAATTTTCCCAGTTTCTCCTCCATCCCTTCATTTTCCCGAAGTTCATATGGTACTGTCATTTTCGCGAAATTTCGGTCTGGCCATATTTTCCTAAACTCTCTGGAAAGCTTTGTGGAACTTAGAGATTTGATGAGATGGATGAGTTTAACGATGAATGCTTAACATTCCATGCTTTAAAGTGATAGATTAAAATGTCTTATGCATCCTTTCTTCATTATGATGATCAATTGTTGGTATTTGTGCCTTATTCAGGAAAATTCACCTAGTCTGGAATTTTTTGAAATTCCTCCTAGATAGGTTTTCCTCGATTAGCTTGGAATCCCGAAATTCTTAGTTTGGTGGTTTATAGTTGATATGATGGTTATTATTATGATTTTGAGCTAACACTTTGACAAATGTATTATCAACAATTGGATTTTCATGTTAGTATTCGATGGATGCAGGCTGAAGCTTCCAAGGCAACAACTGGAATGGCTAAGGGAGATATGGAAGGATCCTCTATCTCATAAGTAGAAAGAGTTAAATTGGACATAGAGAGCAAGATCTCAGAAAGCAAGATAGCCTCTATCTAGTCTGAAGTTTCAGACACAAATGTAGGTTGATGGGACTATGAATAGTTTAAGGTGAGGATGGCACAAAAGGATCTTCCAGTGTTGGCTAGGAGATTAATGGAATCAGGATTATCTCATCTAGCAGGATTTCCACCCACAGTTCAGTGTTATGAGTTGGTATTGGAATGCACCAAACACTATGACAGAGATTCACAAAGGATAGTCAATCCTCAAGGGAGGGTATTGGAAAATCTTAATCCTATCTCTATTGTACAAACTTTTGACATGCTAGATAGATCACATGTAGTAGCATTCAATATGGAGGTAGCTAAAAGGTACTATGAGGAGGAGACTGTTAAGTCACAATAGGTTATCAATTCTTGGCTTGAGAATCCAAAGTCTCATTTCTCAAAACTGCCTAAGCAGTTGCATAGGGAAAAGTTTAAACAAGAAATCTATGATGCCATCACATTGCTTAGCCAGGTGGTAGGCCTGAAGAGTACAAGTATGTTCGAGAATTGGATGTTCCACGTTATTATGAGGATGGAGAAGGAGAATATTAACTATCATTGGGCAGGTGTTATAAGTAGGGTGATTCATGAACAAATGTGCAATGTGCTACAGACTAAGGCATTCACCATGACTTCCTATTTAGTGTATGCACTTGCAAGATTCCATCCCTATAAAGGATTGAGCACAAGAGGAGTATTTGGATAGGATGTGATTTATGAAGTTTATCCTCAGTTGCACTTAGGAAGCTCAAGTTACAGGAGGGTGAATGATGCATTCACCATGCACATCACTAGATTGCTCAAAGGTGCAAAGCATGTAAGAATATCATATGATGCTAAGGAGCTGATAAAAAGGCCTAAAACGTGATTTCTATATTTTTGGATACACCCACAGTTCAGTGTTATGAGTTGGTATTGGAATGCACCCAACACTATGACAGAGATTCACAAAGGATAGTCAATCCTCAAGGGAGGGTATTGGAAAATCTTAATCCTATCTCTATTGTACAAACTTTTGACATGCTAGATAGATCACATGTAGTAGCATTCAATATGGAGGTAGCTAAAAGGTACTATGAGGAGGAGACTGTTAAGTTACAATAGGTTATCAATTCTTCGCTTGAGAAGCCAAAGTCTCATTTCTCAAAACTGCCTAAGCAGTTGCATAGGGAAAAGTTTAAACAAGAAATCTATGATGCCATCACATTGCTTAGCCAGGTGGTAGGCCTGAAGAGTGCAAGTATGTTCGAGAATTGGATGTTCCACGTTATTATGAGGATGGAGAAGGAGAATATTAACTATCATTGGGCAGGTGTTATAAGTAGGGTGATTCATGAACAAATGTGCAATGTGCTACAGACTAAGGCATTCACCATGACTTCCTATTTAGTGTATGCACTTGCAAGATTCCATCCCTATAAAGGATTGAGCACAAGAGGAGTATTTGGACAGGATGTGATTTATGAAGTTTATCCTCAGTTGCACTTAGGAAGCTCAAGTTACAGGAGGGTGAATGATGCATTCACCATGCACATCACTAGATTGCTCAAAGGTGCAAAGCATGTAAGAATATCATATGATGCTAAGGAGCTGATCAAAAGGTATGGGGCTTGGTTCATTTAGTTTCCCACATTCTCCTAAATAAGAATTGATGGTTGTTAGAGGGCTCCATACAGGCTTCCCAGGTACCCCACATACCATGTTATACTTCTAGAGGTTACGAGGCAAATATGTGACTTTGATGCCATTGTTAAGAAAGATAAGCATAAAACAGGATTTGGTGGAGACTTTCCTCTTAAGATAGGTACTAGTGAGGTATGCCCTTCAATTAATTCAGTCTATGCTTCGAAGGAGGAAATGAGCACTCTTGGGTTGTCATACCATTCCAAAAGGTTCAGTTTTGATATCACTGGTGAAGCACAAAATAAAGCCAACAAGGAATACCACCATAGGGATGACATTGAGGACTACTGAGCCAATAGCAAGGATGAGTTCAAGGTAAGAAAGAAGAAATTCTCTAGACTCTGAGTTGATGTGGTTTGAATGTATAGTGTGAAAATGGTTCCTAATTAGGTGGAAGATGATGGAGACTTAATCCAAAGTCATGACTATGAGCCAATTAAGGACATGCCAATTGGAGAAGTAGACTGGCTGGAAGAAGAAAAGACTGAATTAGAACAAATCATGACTCCTGTGATGAGATACACCAAGTTGTGGCTCAAACACAAGGTGTTGGAGCTAGAAAGTGAAGGTGTGCCATGCACCTATAATCTGATGGGGGATCTAAAATCCCATTCCACTTCTGAGGAGTTGGCTGAGGAAGATCCTATGGGCAAGACCAAGGTGGATTCTCCTTTTAAGATTAAGATCAAAGGTCCTAAGGCAGAAGAGTAGGAGAAACAAAGAAACCAAAAGCAAAGAAGAGGACTGCTACTTCAAGGATCGAAAAATCTGTAGAGGAAGAACCCAGTGAAGGAGAAGGAAAGGACATTTTCCCAACACCTAAAAGGAGGAAAACAACAATAATTTCAAGAAAGAATGGTGAAACTGATCCTTCAACAGTGGTGAATGTAGAAAGTTCTGGAGAGAAGACACAAGTATACATAAGGAGATCAAGAACTCCTTCTCCCAAGGACAATGTGCCAAAGAAGGATATTCCTCGAGCAACCTTTGATGCAGAACAACATAAAGAGGCTTCTCCACCCCATGAGCCACATGGTGCATCAGAAGAACCGGAAGATGTAGAGCACCTGTGAAGTGAAGGGAGAGAATAATTTCAAGAAGGTGAGCTTCATAGTGCAGCTACAGAAATTGAGAAAATCCTACAGACTCCCTTGGTAACTTATGAGGATTCTCCTGTTAGAAGTGAAGAAGATAGACCTCTTTAGACAAAGGAAATTCTTGTTAAGACTCCGTCACCAGTGCATGTAGAAGAGGAGCATGGCAGAGAAGACCATGATAAAGATGAAGAGTTTCCTGAGAAGTAGGAAGATGCACCCAAAGGTCAACAAGAAGTTGGACAAAGTGAAGTGTAGTAAGAGTCTGTTGTTCTAGGTTGGCTTGATAAAGAAATAAAGAGAAAGAAAATTGTTGTGGATGATACCCCTCCCAATTGGGATGAGCTACTGGAAAAAATAGGTAAAGGTAAAGGACAAAAGAAGGACATAGTCATCTCCAAGATTGAAAGGGGTGAAGAAAACAATAGAGTGGTCCACATTGCTACTCTAGCCACAAAAAAGAATAGAGATGAGGTTGCTGGGAGTGATTCCAACATGCAGACTATCAACCTAGGACCCGCCTCCATGGAACATGATATTGAAGAATATGAGGGTTCAAGTGCTGCGATCCTGGGGAGATTGAGGAAAGAAGCACAAGCTAAGAAGGAGTTGAAGAAAGAGAATGAAAGACTTAAGAAGTATTTGGAAAATCTAATGAAACCCCTGCAATCCATTAGTTCCTCATCTTCTGCTGCAAGCTTCCTGCCCCAAGAGACTATATCTGAGCTGCAAAGAATGAAGGCCACCACTCTTGCCCCAGTGAATTGGTTACAAGGGGTGCAGACTAAAGGAGATGATGCTATCAAAGACATCCTTTCAACCGGAGGAGATGCAATGAGGGAAATTGATTGGTCGAAAGATGTATTGGCTCAAGATAAGGAGGATGTAGATCTCCTATTGCAGAAAACCAAGACCATCATGGAATACACGAAGGATATGCTTGTGAGTGATGGAATTCTCTCTTCCTCTAGAGCTGTAGAACCTTGGGAATATTTTGAAGCTTTGCAAATAAGGCATAAGGTTTTGAAGAAGATATATAAGCAGAGGAGGAAAATTTAGGATGCCCTGACTGATATCCATGATAGATGCATCTCATTATTTGAAGTGATGACAGGGAGAGGGAAGTTTGCACCAAAGCATTTGAGGTTCGAACAGTTGAAGAAATTGTGGTGAGATGTATATTCTCCAGTAATTGAGGATCTAGTTATTGAGCACCAGTTGGATGATGCAGCCACTTATATTGTAGTCATTGATAAGTATCAAACCAACAGGGTTGAATGGGATAAGTCAGTGGAGCAATCAAGAGAAAATATTAATTCCATCGAAAGGAGAATTACGGTTTTTCCTTTTCCACCTATAGCCGACTTGGATAGGGTACTTTTGATGGTGCATGATAAGGTGTATTGAAATAAAGACAAAGGGGAAGGAAGTTAATGCAAGGCTACATCAGAATTTGTGCTTCCCTATTATTTTGCATGCATTGGTCTGAGCTACATTGGAGATCCCAGGTCAACCTGGATGGAGTTCATGCATTTAATGCATATTCTATTTTATTTTGAATTCCTCTTGGGCTGACTTGTTCTATGGCCATTTATTATTATTGTAAATTCTAGTTAGGTTGACATGCCTTGTGGGTTTCTATTAATATGGCATTTTGCCTCATTTGTAAGGGCTAGATAGAACGATAGATAGTTTTGATACTTGAGCAAATTAAGCAGTAGAGCAAGAGTTAGAAGTTAGTTCATTTTTGAGGAAGTGTTGTAACAAAATACTGGAATTGTTGCTACTTTGGGTGATTCAATACAATTGGAGACATTGTGCTTTTGGTGAATTCTCTTGTGTTGATTTATCTTGCATGGTTCTTGTGATTCTATCTTTGGAATTGCTTAAGTTATTTGATAAATGCATTAGGATTGATGTTAGATAAATTGATAGTGTTTATGATTTAGTACTTGAAGTGTTGAAGCAATCTCTGGTCCATATTTTTTGCAACCAACTAATTGTTAGTTGCTTTGCAAAGTTAGCCTTAACTTTTATATTCATTTTGCTTAGTTCAATTGTGGAGGTTTATTCATTTCGATTGTAGTAGGGTTTTTTTGAATGAATGTTCATGATATGAAAATATTTAACACCTTAGAAGATTGCACTATTTCTATAAGATTGCAGATCCATTTGCGTCAAGTAGAAATCAATTTCTAAGGGATTGGTCCATTTCAAGTGTTTGTCATTTGCATTGTTAATCTTAGGAGTAGTGTTAAATTTAGAAATCTCTTTGAGACCATTATCTTTTGTTATTTATTTTGTAATTTGGGTTAGATTTAGGATTGAAGTATCATCATATTGCTAGATCTGATAAATTAAATATTCAGTATTTGCTTGTAGTAAGGTCCCATTGTGATTACCAACATTTTCACATTTATCACTGAGTTGTTTATGCATTGTCAAGACCTGAAATTAGAGACCTTGGGGTTATATCTGGAGGCTTGCTGATAGAGATTTACCTTTCAAGAGAGATAGGATATTATATTCTATCTAAGTTGTTGTTGTACAGAAAACACCATCAATAAATTGGCGCTAGAAGGAGGGCCTGAATAAGCAAGCTGGATCAATTTTTGTTTGCTATCTCTCCTGAAAGATTTAGAAGAAGAACCAGATCTACTCTAGGGGATGAGGAATTTCAAGAGTTACCAGTCCCTACTAGGTCAAGAGGGACCAAAAAAAGGGGAGAATCATCATCTACCTAGCCATCTCCATCATCCCTATCTTCATCAAGTTCATCTTCATCTTCATCTGAGAACATTCCCATTCCACAACCTCAGCCAGCCATAAATCAACCATTACCACCCCCACCTCCACCAATGGCTTTCCTATCTAATAACCCATCTCCATTGAGTTTCACTAATTACAATGTCATGCCCAAGAACCCTGAACACTTTTGTTCAAAGTTCCATGTTAATGATCCCAATAGAACTACTGAGGAACACATCAGGATCTTTTAGACTGGTCTTAAGGATAGAGGAATCAATCATAAGGATGTATCATGTAGAATCTTTCCTTATTCCTTAGGAGAGGATGCATTCTATTGGTACAATCATTTACCTACCAGGTTTATCTAGAATTGGACTGAGCTAGAGACTACATTCTTGCAGAAGTTTAGGATTCCCATTAGTCCCAATGAGCTATATCTTTAGTTCACTAATGTTAAGAGAGAAGTCCATGAGCTTATAGGGTCCTTTAACAACAGGTTTCATCGTGCCTATACCTGACTACAGACCCCTTATGATGTTGATGAACCCACTGCTTTAGAAGTCTATTATGAGGGACTTGACAGTTTGACAACTACCTTCATGAAGTGGAGAAACAACCCTCCTAATACCCTACTTGATGCATATGCTGAGGCTGTGAAGGTTAGCACTACTTTAAGGAAACATTTTTTTGGGCCTTTACCTTCATTAGGACCCACTGCTCACCCCAGAAAAGTCCCAGCTCTCAATCAGGCTCTCGCTAATCACACCCCTATCATGAATCCAATACCTCAATTTCCTCTGGTCCCTCACCCATGAACTCTTGTGAGTCAAGTTCCACCCACAATCAACTACCCTCAGCAAAATGTAAATCAGCCTCTTCATCCACAACCTCAGGCTAGTTTTCTCACGTATCTACAGAATTCTGAAGTATTAAACCAATTACTGAATGCCAATACTGCAGTAGGATATCGACAAAATAATACAAACCAACCTCCATACAACAATCCTGACAAGGAAAGACTGGATGAATTGTCTGAACAAGTGAAGAAGCTGAATATGGAGGTAACTTATTTGAGGAACCAGAACAGTCAGTTGCAAGCTGCTCAGAGAAATATGCAGTCTAATCATAGTAGAGAAAGTCGAGAAAATCAACAAGGACAACATTTTGATAGGGGGAAACATTATAAAAGAGGAAATAACAATGAAAGAGGATATAATAATGACAAAGGGTATAATAATGATAGAGGATAAAATTATGATAAAGGACAATCCTCAGGCCAAAAATTTGATAGAGGGCAAGTTGGTGGACAAGGGTTCAATAGGAGACAACCACCTAGACATAATAAGACTTGGAATAAAAGGCCTAACAATGGAGGAGTTCCCACCCCATTATATCAACCAGTCAATCAGCCAGTTAATCAATAGAAGCCTCCTAATGTCGTATATTTGGCTGAGGCTGCCTTGTCAGGATGGTGTAGGCTCCATAAAACAAGTTAACATTCTGAGTTAGATTGTCAAGAGTTCTAGATGGAAGCTTCAATTTTTTAGTATGAAGTGGAGAATAATGCAGGTAGTCAGAAAATGGTGCCATCTACTCCCTATGATTCATTAGTGTTGGTACTGAATCATGCTCCTTTTCCACAAAGAAAGGAAAATGTTTCTAAAAAAGAATCAGACCAGTTGAATGAAGAGGCAGACCAAGTGTACAATGGAGATGAGATTACACAATTATTTGATGAAAATCCAGTGAATGACAATGGCCCCATGGATGAAGAAGAAGCTTATGTTGAAGAGGTACAAACATTCCAACGGCCTACAAAGAAGTATGATTTGAGGGACTTGCCACATAGACGTCCACAGGCTGGAGGCCCCTTCACCACCTCCATTCCACCGAACAACTTCACTACGCCTCCATATCCTAATTCTAGCAATAATCTGTCACATCCTCAGGTGTCTAGGCAATATTTATCTCAAGATCAAGGACATATAGAGATGCCAAAAGGGAAAGGTGTTGATGAAAACAAGGACAGGGTGGTGGAATACCCAAAGGATACCCCTGCTAATTTGAGTGAGGAACAATTGGCCATATATGTTGTGGAAGAACTCAAAAAGTTAAAGGTAAGCCTCTCTACATTTGAGTTATTGAGAATTCCAACCATTAGGAATGTAGTTCTAGGAGCTTATAATGCAAATTCCATATCACAAGATAAATCAGTTAGTGAAAGTGTCAATAAAGCATCTAGTTCTCAATTAGTAGGAAGGAAAAATCAGACTCATAATCAAGTCCATGTGCCTCCTGGAGATAAAGGAAAAGAGAAAGAAAAAACTCAAGTTTCTCAAGTGGATACTCCCTTAACTTTGTTTCAAGGGAAAATAGACACTCCTCCATTCCTGATCTCTGTTCGTATATTTGGTAAGAACTTGCACAACTGTTTGTTGGATTCAGGTGCTTCCACCAATGTAACTCCTTTTGGTGTTTGTAGAGCTATGGGTATTACTCCCACTGATTCCCAAAAGAAAGTTACCTAGTTGGATAGAACTGAAGTTAATGTTGTAGGGGAATTAAACATGATTCATATGCAGGTTGCTTCTAACCCTAGAATTCAGTAGGTTATTAATATACATGTGGTTGATATACCAGATGCTTATGGACTGATTCTGGGAAGAGACTTCATTAGGGCCTTGAATGGATATGTATCAACTGATCACTCTCACATGTGGCTTCCATAGAAGGGAGTGCCAAACTAGATTATAATTGAAGGAAAACCCATAATGAAATACATGATTACAGAATATTAGAATACCTCCAATGAAATTCTGATATTTGAGGTGAGCATGGGAAATTATGTGCTTGCAACCCTTTTTGAGGAGTCAAATGTAGAATAAATCCTTATGTTGCATATAATTCCTGTTGATCTCACAACAAAATCCAGTGGTACTGAAGCCTTGGTGGAGCCAGTTGAAAATGATGATGATCTTGAAGATAATCAATTCGATTTGCTAGATAATTTCCAAGAATTAATTCAAAAGTGCATTGAAGATTAGATTTAGTTGGGTAGAGGAATTAATTTTGGAGAAATACTCTTGCCAAATTGGTGTAGGGTTCATAATGCCTCCCATTCAGAATTGGACCGTTGCTTGTGCCAAGCTGTAGTGGAACAATTATAGAAGTGTATCAACTCCACTCCCGTGGTCAAAATTAATATCTAGAATGTCCAAGAGGATCCTAAAGGGAAAAAAGTGATGCTTGCTGAAGAACCATCCAACAACAATAGTGCAAGAGATACCACAAGGAAGTTTGTAGTTGCTGGTTGTTGGACATTAAGATTTGATGGATCCAAATCAAAGAAAGGAGCTGGGGCAGGATTTGAGCTAATCAGTCTAAGAGGTAAGACTTTCTTTGCTACTCATAGAATTCAATTTCATTGTATGAATAATGTAGCAAAATATGAGGCTTTGGTCCATGGGCTGTTAATGGCACTAAAGAAAAAGGTTAAGATTTTGCAAGTCTTTGGGGATTCTGAGTTAGTGGTTAAGCAAGTTAGGAGACAATACTCTTGTCATGACAGAAGAATGACCAATTATAGACACAGAGTATGGGACCTTATTGAAGGATTTGATGCCTTCAACATTCAGTTGATACCACGTAATAAAAACCAAACGATCGATTCTCTTGCTTAGGTAGCTGGTACATTGCAACCTTTGTCTCTTTTTCGATTGAAGAAGTTTACGGTGGAACTGATCCTAGTACCTTTAGTAGCTGACAACGTTACCAATTTCCAGGTATTTGAAGATGACAAGCATATATTGGATTTTATCACAAGCTCATACGTCTTTGCTTCTCAAATTATTGATGAAACTAAACTCGAAGAAGCAAAGATGGATTTGGAAGGGGTAATTAATCTAAAGACCAATACTATTCCCAGAGGAATGGTACAGTTACAAAGGATTTTTGATCTGGATAAGGTCAGAGATCAAGAACAGGATGCCAAAAAAGAGTCCATCAGTGGACAATGTGAAAAGTGTAATATGGGAACTCATGAGGATGTCAGGAATGTCTTCATTGGTAAAGTATGTACTCCAGAAGAAAGGAAAAGCATAATTGATGCATTACATACATATCAGGATGTGATAGCCTAGAGTTATGAAGACTTGAAGACCTATGACACATCAATTATAACTCACACTATCCCTCTCAATCCAGGAGTAAGACCCTTTAGGCAGAGGCAGAGGCAGAGGCGCATCAATGCTCTATTGGAACCAGTAATTCAAAAGGAAGTACAGAAGCTGTTATCTGCCATAATCATATTTCCAGTTAGACATTCAACCTGGGTTGCAAACTTGGTTCCTGTAAGGAAAAATAATGGTGAAATCAGACTTTGTGTGGATTTTAGGAACCTTAACAAAGCATCAGAAAAGGATAATTATCCAGTACCTTCACTAGATGAAGTACTTCAAATTTTCAATGGATCTCAGATGATGTTTTTCTTGGATGGATACTCAAGATACAATCAAGTTATGGTGCAATATGAGGACAAACATAACATTGATTTCACCACTAAGTGGGGCACTTTTGCCTATAGGAGGATGCCCTTTGGTTTGATTAATGCTGGAGCCACCTTCCAGAGAGCCATGGACATTTCTTTTAAAGACATAATTGGTAAATGCATAATCATTTATATGGATGATCTGACAGTCTTTTCCAAGAAGAGAGGAGACCACATAGCGGATTTATGCAAAGTGTTTCAGAAGTGCAGGGAATTTGGTATATCTCTCAATCCAAAGAAATGCATCTTTGGAGTTACAGAGGGAAAATTGTTGGGGCATGTTATATCTGAGAAAAGAATTTCAATTGATCCAAAATGAGTGGAAGCTATACTTAAGATCCAACCACCTGCTAGCAAGAAAGAAATGAAATCATTCTTTGGAAAAATCAACTTTGTAAGGAAGTTAAATATCACTCGATTTGTAGAAATAGTCAAGCCACTGCATGCAATGTTGAAGTAGGAAGCCAAAGTTGAATGGAGTACAAAAGCTAAGGAAGCATTTGTAGAGATAAAAAGGGCTATTGTTGAAGCTCCGGTTTTGGTGAGTCCAGATTATGCTAAGACATTATATATATATTTGTTTACTTCTGATCACTCTTGTGCTACTATGTTGACCCAAAAATCTGATCAAGGCAATGAACATCCCATAGCATTCATGAGTGCCCGAGTGTGGAGAAGCAAGCTTATGCCTTAGTCAAAGCTGTGAAGAAATTTAGACACTATATCCTCAAAAACAAGGTCTTTGCTATAGTTCATGATCCTACAGTCAAGCTGTTGTTGATGCAGAATGAGCTAGGAGAGCACAGAGCTAAGTGGGTAACTATGTTACAAGAATATGATATTGAGATTCAAACCATGAAGCTAGTAAGAGGGCAAGGACTTACAAAGACAATGGAAGAAATAGGCCCAGATCTTGCAGCCCAACATTACAATCTAGAAGATGTTTCTCCTGGAGAATGGTATGATGATATCATTCACTATCTCCTGACTCAAAGATGTCCTGACCATCTTAATGTAGTATAGAGAAGGGAATTGCATTTAAAGAGTGACAACTTCATGTTGAAGGGAGCTATTCTATATAAGAAAAATCATGATGGTGTTTACTTAAGGTGCCTAGGAAAAGCAGAATCTGAAAGAATAATGTTGGAATTTCATGACAGATATGGTATAGGCCATGGATTTGCACCTTCTACAGTGAATCAGATTCAGAGAGCTAGTTATTATTGGCCTACACTATTCAAGGACACACACAACCATGTCAGAACTTGTCATGTGTGTCAGACTGCAACAACTAGAGAGAAGTATGCAACACTCCCACTTCAACCAGTCTTTGAGGTAAAACCTTTCACATAGTGGGGAATGGACTTTATAGGTCCAACCAATCCAACTTCCTTTGCAAGTCATAGGTATATTCTTACTGTTACTAATTATTTCACAAGATGGACTGAGGCCCTTGCTTGCAAGCAATGTACTTTTGAGGTGGTAATTAATTTCATCGAATCAGGTATCATTAACTGTTTTGGATGTCCCATGTCTTTAGTTTGTGATAATGGTCCTTCATTTGCATCATTGAAATTCTCTAACTGGGCCTTCGATCATGGAATTATAATTAAGTTCGCATCCAATTATTACCCTCAAGGTAATGGTTTGGTTGAGTCTTCCAATAAAAATCTCCTGACTGTTATTCGCAAACTGTTAGAAAGAAATCCTAAGGATTGGCACACCCAACTCATATTTTCTCTCTAGGCAGATCGTACAAGACATAAGACTTCCATAGGAATATCCCCTTACCACTTGGTTTATGGGTTAGAACTTGTGTTTCCTATTCAGTTAAAAATACCCACCCTATAGTTCATTAATGAATATTATGATGAAGGGGATAAATGTGAAGCCCAATTTGCTAAGTTGTTACACCTTGAGGAGAAAAGAGACGAAGCCCTGGAAATTTTTTCCAAACATCAGGGGGTATTCAAAAGATGGTTTGACAAAAGAGCCAAGGTAAAAGATTTTAGGATTTTTGACTTGGTTCTTTACTGGGATAAAGCCCATGACCGTAAGGGGGAGCAAGGTAAATTTGAAAAACTTTGGCTTGTCCCTTACCAGATCTCAAGGATTTTGGGAGATAATGCTTTTCGCTTGAAAACTCTCACCGGGGAGGATATCCCACTGCCTGTCAATGGGCAGTGTTTAAAGCATTATGTCCAATCTTGAGTTGTTTTCAGCTCTTTTCCTGTACATAGTTAGAGTAGGTTTCCCTTTCTGTTTTCCTTTGCTTTGCTTTGCTTAGAGTAGGTTTTCTTTCGGTTTGGTGTGTTTTTGCTCTGCTCTTGCTTTGGGGGTTTTCTTGTTTTCTTCTGGATGTGTTGCACCTGCATGAAAATCATATTATTATCTGGGACTGTTCTAAGTATTTCATTGACGAACTTTAGTCATGTGTCTTGAAAGGATGGTTGAGGTCTTTGTTATCGTCAACCAGTCTAAATGTTTGATTTATGGAAGATGGGTCACTAGTTTGATTTGAATTTGAATTATTATGAAATATTACATCTCTCATACATCTTAAGAATCCTGAGGTTGCGATAGGGTCATTGTGAGGTCTTGTCAGGTGAAAAATCTTATTTCTGCTTCAGTGCCATTGTGGTTCTTAGTCCTGAGTGTGAACTTCATTGTTCACAGGTTGAAGTGAAAAAGTAAAAAAGAAAAGAAATATCCAAAGAAGGAAAAAGATAAAATGTTCAAAATAAAAAAAGATGAATTCAACTTATCAGGAGTGTCTGAATATCTCTATCGGGGCTATGGATGCCTAGCTGGCAATAGAGCTATGTTCGGGAGAGTCACAAGGATAACCTCATTGGGGCTATAGATGCCTGACTGGAAGTGAGGCTCTGTCCAAGTTGCTTTTGAAGTTAGAATCTTTATGTAGCCTAACCTGATTAAACTTGGTTTCTGCAGTAGCTCAAGGAGGGAAATGAACTCATGTGCACACACTTGGATTTTAGTTTATGGAAGGTTTAGTCTACCTTTGTTTCTGATTCTTTAATCTTGTATTTTGATTTGTTTTTTTGATAGGGAGATTAAAACCAGAGATTCTGGGTTCATGAATCTTGTTCATCATCAAATGCTTTAGAGCATTTTCCCAGCAGAGTCGCCATTTGTTGTGTAGTTTTTGCACACATGCCCCACTGAAAGTAGGGACCCTCTTTTTCTTTCACTCTTGGTTTTTGTCCCTTTGATTTTGAGGATTTACCTTGCCTTGGCATGAGCTTAAAATGTTTATCTTGCTTGCCTAAGTGATTCCCCTAAATTGCACTTTAAAAATCTTAAGTTCTGGACAAAGTTTGGGTTTTTACACTAGTTCGGGATTTTATGCTCCATCTGGATTTTCTCGGATTTCATTCAGAGCCCGTCGAATAGATTAGCACTAAAGTTCGGTAAATATGGGACTTCGCGGAATTCTGCCTGGACCAAATTTTTCTAAAATTCTACTTTGCCATCGGGTTTCCATGTTTCTTCAGCTTGTCTTGTCGACTGCATTTATGATCACTCGTACGAATTGTGAGGGATGTATTTAATCAAATTTTTGGGATTTTCTCTCCATTATGCTTTATCATTTGCATTCTATTGACTTGGGGTGTTCAATCTTGTGGTGCTTGGCTGAATTTGGTGTGCTGAACGTCCAAATTGTGGGATTTGGTAGTTGTTTTCTGGGCGTCAGTGTTGTCAAAGCTTGCTCGGGCATTCAGGATTGTTGTCTGTCATTGCTATAATCAATTTCCATTTCATCAAATGGTATGTACACATTTCCTATCTTTTGATTGATGAATGTGAGTGGTCCTTTGGTGTTCTATATATGATCAAAGTTTGAATTTCTAATTTCTATGTGTTTGGGTATTCCGAAGCTAGGGTTGCATGATGTTGATTAGATTGATGGTTCCCCAAGTGAGTTTTGTGCTTGATTTTCACTTTCATCTTGCTTTCTTGTGGGCCATGATTATACTTTGAAACCTAGCAGTTGAGTAACCTAAATCCTAAGCTTGTCTGTGCGTCAATGGCAGATCTGTAGGGTTTCATACCTAGGGCATCGCCATTCCCTTTCAATTTTCTTTAAGAGGAGATTTAAGTTCAATGAAAATCAATAGAAGGTTTAGGTCAAACTTGTTGCAGGCCTAAATTCCTCAAATTTGTGATCGTTCGATCAATTTGAGTGGGATCATGTGGGAACTTCAATATTCGGGTTTTCCTTCAGTTTTAGGATTTTCCTGCGCTGGTGGATTTTCTTGAGTTTCCTTGTCCCCTCCATTTTCTCGAAATGTGTTGAAAATCCAGAATCTTTCCATCTTCGCAGATTTTCGTCGATCCCATATTTTCCTGGTTTCTCCTTTGTCCCTTCGTTTTCCTGAAGTTCATATGGTATTGTCATTTTCGCGAAATTCCGGTCTGGTTGGATTTTTTTGAACTACCTGGAAAGCTTTGTGGAACTTAGAGATTGGATGAGATGGATGAATTTAATGCTGAATGCTTAACATTCCATGCTTTAAATTGATAGATTACAATGTCTTATGCATCCTTTCTTCATTATGATGATCAATTGTTGGTATTTGTGCCTTATTTGGGAAAATACACCTAGTCTAGAATTTTCCAAAATTCCTTCCAGACTGGTTTTCCCCGGTTAGCTTGGAATCCTGAACTTCTCAGTTTGGTGGTTTATAGTTGATGTGATGGTTATTATTATGATTTTGGGCTAACACTTTGACAAATGTGTTATCAACAATTGGATTTTCATGTTAGTATTTGGTGGATGCAGGCTAAAGCTAGCAAGGCAGCGACTAGAATGGCTAAGGGAGATATGGAAGGATTCTCTATCTCAGAAGCATCAAGAGTTAAATTGGACATAGAGAGCAGGATCCCAAAAAGTAAGATAGGCTCTGTCTGGTATGAATTTTTAGAAACAAATGTAGGTCGATGGGACTATGAAGAGTTTAAGGCGAGGATGGCACAAAAGGATCTTCTAGTGCTGGCCAAGAGATTAATGGAATCAAGATTATCTCATGTAGCAAGATTTCCACCCATAGTTTAGTGTTATGAGTTAGCATTGGAATGTTCCCGACACTATGACAAAGATTCATAAAGGATAGTCAATCCTCAAGGGAGGGTATTGGCTAATCATAATCTTGTCTCTATTGCACAAACTTTTGATATGCTAGATAGATCACATGTAGTAGCATTCAATATGGAGGCAGCTAAGAGGTACTATGAGGAGGAGACTGTTAAGTCACAATAGGTTATCAATTCTTTTCTTGAGAAGCCAAAGTCTCATTCCTCAAAATTGCCTAAGTAGTTGCACATGGCAAAGTTTAAACAAGAAATCTATGATTCCATCACATTGCTTAGCCCGGTGGTAGGCCTGAAGAGTGCAGGTATGTTCGAGAATTGGATGTTTCATGTTATTGTGAGGATGGAGCAGGAGAATATTAACTATCATTGGGTAGGTGTTATAAGTAGGGCGATTCTTGAACAAATGTGCAATGTGCTACAGACTAAGACAATTCACCATGACTTCCTATTTCGTTTATGCACTTGCAAGATTCCATCCCTATAAAGGATTGAGCACAAGAGGAGTATTTGGACAGGATGTGATTTATGAAGTTTATCCTTAGTTGCACTTAGGAAGCTCAAGTTACAGGAGGGTGAATGATGCATTCACCATGCACATCACTAGATTGCTCCAAGGTGCAGAGCGTGTAAGAATATCAGATGATGCTAAGGAGCTGATCAAAAGGTATGGGGCTTGGTTCATTTAGTTTCCCACCTTCTCCTACATAAGAATTGATGGTTTTTAGAGGGCTCCATATAGGCTTCCCAGGTACCCCACATACCATGTTATACTTCTAGAGGTTACGAGGCAAATATGTGACTTTGACGCCATTGTTAAGAAAGATAAGCATAAAACAGGATTTGGTGGAGACTTTCCTCTGAAGATAGGTACTAACGAGGTATGCTCTTCAATTAATTCAACCTAGCTTTGGAGGAGGAAATGAGCACTCTTGGGTTGTCTTACCATTCCAAAAGGTTGGGTTTTGATATCATTGGTGAAGCATAAAAGAAATCCAATAGGGATTACCACTAAAGGGATGACATAGAGGACTACTGGGCCAATAGCAAGGATGAGTTCGAGGTAAGAAAGAAGAAATTCTCTAGACATCGAGTTGATGTGGTATGAATGTATAGTGTGAAAATGGTTCCTGATTAGGTGGAAGATGATGGAGACTTAATCCAAAGTCATGACTATGAGCCAATTAAGGATAGGCCATTTTGAGAAGTAGATTGGCTGGAAGAAGAAGATACTGAATTAGAACAAATCATGACTCCTGTGATGAGATACACCAAGTTGTGGCTCAAACATAAGGTGTTGGAGCTAGAAAGTGAAGGTGTGCCATGCACCTATAATCTGATGGGGGATCTAAAATCCCATTCCACTTCTGAGGATTCAGCTGAGGAAGATCCTATTGGAAAGACCAAGCTGGATTCTCCTTTTAAGATTAAGATCAAAGGTCCTCAAGCAGAAGAGTAGGAGAAACAAAGGAAACCAAAATCAAAGAAGAGGATTGATATTTCAAGGATAGAAAAATCTGTAGAGGAAGAACCCGGTGAAGGAGAAGGAAAGGACGGTGCCCCAACACCTAAAAGGAGGAAAACAACAAGAATTTCAAGAATGAAAGGTGAAACCGATCCTTCAACAGTGGTGAATGTAGAAAGTTATGGAGAGAAGACACAGGTATACACAAGGAGATCAAGAACTCCTCCCAAGGACAATGTGCCAAAGAAGGATATTCCTCCAACAACCTTTGATGTAGAACAACATAAAGAGGCTTCTCCACCCCATGAGCCACATGGTGTATCATAACAACTAGTAGATGTAGAGCACCTGTGAAGTGAAGGGAGAGAATAATTTCAAGAGGGTGAGCTTCATAGTTCAGCCACAAAAATTGAGAAAATCCTACAAACTCCCTTGGTAACTTATGAGGATTCTCCTACTAGAATTGAAGAAGACAAACCTCTTCAGACAGAGGAAATTCCTGTTAAGACTCCGTCACCAGTGCGTGTAGAAGAGAAGCATTGCAGAGAAGACCATGATAAAGATGAAGAGTTTCCTGAGAAGCAGGAAGATGCACCCAAAGGTCACAAAAAATAAGTGGGACAAAGTGAAGTGCAGTCAGAGTCTGTTGTTCCAGGTTGGCTTGATAAAGAAATAAAAAGAAAGCAAATTGTTGTGGATGATACCCCTCCCAATTAGGATGAGCTACTGGAAAAAATAGGAAAAGGTAAAGGAAAGAAGAAGGCCAGAGTCATCTCCAAGATTGAAAGGGGTGAAGCAAAAAATAGAGTGGTCCACATTGCTAGTCTGACCACATACAAGAATAGAGATGAGGTTATTGGGAGTGATTACAACATGCAGACTATCAACCTAGGACCCGCCTCCATGGAACATGATATTGAAGAATATGAGGGTTCAAGTGTTGCGATCCTAGGGAGATTGAGGAAAGAAGCACAAGCTAAGTAGGAGTTGAAGAAAGAGAATGAAATACTTAATAAGTATTTGGAAGATCTGATGAAACCCCTGCAATCCATTAGTTCCTCCTCTTCTGCTGCAAGCTTCCTACCCCAAGAGACTATATTTGAGCTGGAAAGAATGAAGGCTGCCACTCTTTCCACAGTGAATTGGTTACAAGGGGTGCAGACTAAAGGAGATGATGCTATCAAAGACATCCTTTCAACTAGAGAAGATGCAATGAGGGCAATTGATTGGTTGAAAGATGTATTGGCTCAAGATAAGGAAGATGTAGATCTCCTGTTGTAGAAAACCAAGACCATCATGGAATACACTAAGGATAAGCTGGTGAGTGATGGAATTCTCCCTTCCTCTAGAGCTGTAGAACCTTGGGAATGGGTTTTGAAGAAGATATAGAAGCAGAGGAGGCAAATTGAGGATGCCTTGACTGATATCCATGATAGATGCATCTCATTCTTTGAAGTGATGACATGGAGAGGGAAGTTCGTGCCAAAGCATTTAAGCTTTGAATAGTTGAAGAAATGGTGGCGAGATGTATATTCTCCAGTCATTGAGGATCCAATTACTAAGCACCAGTTGGATGATGCGGCCACTTATATTGCAGTCATTGATAAGTATCAAACCAACAGGGTTGAATGGGATAAGTCGGTGGAGCAATCAAGAGAAAATATTAATTCCATCGAAAGGAGAATTAAGGTTTTTCCTTTGCCACCTATAGCCGACTTGGACAGGGTAATTTTGATGGTGCATGATATGGTGTATCAAAATAAAGACAAAGGGGAAAGCAGTTAATGCAAGGCTACATCGGAATTTGTGCTTCCATATTATTTTGCATTCATTGGTCCGAGCTACATTGGAGATCCTAGGCTGACCTGGATGGAGTTCATGCATTTAATGCATATTCTATTTTATTTTGAATTCCTCTTGGGCTGAGTTGTTTTATGGCCATTTATTATTATTGTAAATTCTAATTAGTCCGACGTGCCTTGGGGGTTTCTATTAATATGGCATTCTGCCTCATTTGTAAGGGCTAGATAGAAAGATAGATAGTTTTGATACTGGAGCGAATTAAGCAGTAGAGCAAGAGTTAGAAGTTAGTTCATTTTTGAGCAAGTGCTATAACAAAATACTTGAATTGTTGCTACTTTGGGTATTCAATATAATTGGAGACATTGTGCTTTTGGTGAATTCTCTTGTGTTGATTTATCTTGCATGGTTCTTGTGATTCTATCTTTTGAATTGCTTAAGTTATTTGATAAATGCATTAGGGTTAGTGTTAGATAAATTGATAGTATTTATGATTTATTACTTGAAGTGTTGCAGCAATCTCTTGTCCATACTTTTCACAACCAACTAATTGTTAGTTGCTTTCCAAAGTTAGCCTGGACTTTTATATTCATTATGCTTAGTTCAATTGTGGAGGTTTATTCATTTCGATTGCAATAGGGTTGTTTTGAATGAATGTTCATGATCTAAAAATATTTAACACCTTAGAAGATTGCACTATTTCTATAAGATTGCAGATCCATCTGGGTCAAGTAGAAATCAATTTCTGAGGGATTGGTCCATTTCAAGTGTTTGTCATTTGCATTGTTAATCTTAGGAGTAGTGTTAAATTTAGAAATCTCTTTGAAACCATTATCCTTTTTTATTTCTTTTGTCATTTGGGTTAGATTTATGATTGAAGTATCATCATATTGCTGGATCTGATAAATTAAAGATTCAGTATTTGCTTGTAGTAATGTCCCATTGTGATTACCAATATTTTCACATTTATCATTGAGTTGTTTATGCATTGTCAAGACCTGACATTAGAGACGTTGGGGTTATCTCTTGAGGCTTGCTGATAGAGATTTACCTTTCAAGAGAGATAGGATATTATATTATGTCTGAGTTGTTGTTGTGCAGAAAACACCATCAACAGGATGTTTGTGGAATTTTTTTATCTAGTTTCATTGCATAAATATCATTGCACATGAAATCCACCCTATGTGTTCTTCTAATCAACATGATGTAGCATGCTAAGCACACCTTTTGGGGAACCCAAATTTTGAATATTGAGCCAAATAAAAATAAATAAATTATTCCTAGTATTTTCTTTGAGTGAAAGTTCTTGATCCTTTTTTTGGTGGTACTTTGTAATTTGAAGGGATCCATATAAAATAGATAGAAAAGTATTATAATAAAAAAAAAGAGATAGATTCAAGTAGTAGGATTTTGGGTTCTATATCATTGTAATTAGGATGCTGCCTAGGGTTTTATGAGATTGTAATTGCCAATTTACCCATTTTTTAATTTGTAAGGACCTAAGGTCAAGGCATTTATTGGTGGAATACAATTTTTTTGCTGAGACTTAATAGATACCTCTCATGTCTAAGAATTTTATTTTTGGTGTCACGTATATCTTCTATCCTTGAGTTTTTGTTATTGTATTGTTGGTATATTGATTGTTTATATTTGGTTGTATGAATAGATATTCCTTCATTGGTTTATTAATTTATGAGCACCTTAGTATCTATATTTAATTTACAAATATATGTAAAATTTTTTTCTAATGTTGAAAGATCTTACTCACTCGAGACTAAAATTAGTCCATGAGATTGAAAGAGATGTTAAATGTAAATAGGATAAGGGAAGTATAAGAGTAAATCTTAGAACAAACAAAATTGATATAATAAAATATAAATAAATTCCATTGGTGGTCCTTGAAGGTTTTAAATAAAAATTTAGACATTCAAGGCCACAAAAGTTGTAATTGCATAAGATCATGAGGTTGCTATGTTTATGATGCCTTGTTGATCTAGTGTATGAAATTAGAAATTGGTTAGGTGACCTATTCTTTTTGAAGTGATAGGATTGGAAATAGAAAGTAATTAATCTAGTATGACCATATTAAATTGTTGGACAAAGACAATCAAGTATTTGAACATAATAGAAGGTCCTCAAATCTCATAGTAGGAAAATCATTTGATATAAAATGTCCACTGGTATCTAGATCCAAGGAGCATATTTTCTAAATATGAAGCTCTTGAGGAATATGTCATTTTATATTAATACAAATTTGGTAGGAGAAAAATTTGAGTTGTGCAAGAGGAACCCTTAGTTGTAAAATTTTTGGAGTTTGGTATATCCTAGGAGAAGATGAGTCCATGATTGACTTAAATATATAGATTTAAATAACATTGAAGTTTGGAAGATAGTGGCACTCAAGGTGCAACCCATGTGGATTGAAGGCACAAGCTCTATAAATATCTTGTTATGAAAACACTTACTTATACACTCTTGAATAGATCAAGAGTATTTTCTAAAAGGATTTATGTAGGTGGCCTAACAATATCAAGGTCAATGAGGTGCAACAAAGAGACAAATTTTACATACTAATAAGACTCAATTATGTGATATACCAACAACAAAGAAAACCTAAGACAAAGAAAAGGTACCTAAGATAACCAATTTGGGAGGTGGCCATTAGCCTTGGCCCTATATTAGTTGCTTCATGGAATACTATTAAAATAACGAGAGGATTTGTGTATAATTTTACCAAAATGATGGCTCGAGGGATTTATCTTTTATCTTAGCATGCATATGTTTTGATTTCATCATAATCAATATGCTCTCTCTAACTTCAATCCATAACTCAAAGGTATGAGCCTCAAATCTCACAACCATATAAGAGGGTAGCCATGTCTAATGATTAAAATATGTATATCTTCATGTGAATGTTGTTAATTTAAACTTGAAAGCATTTTTCAAGGGTTATAAGAGTACCTTATCCCTTAGTCTCAACTTAGCAACTAGAGTTAAGCTAAAGCATCAACTAGAGGTGGAAACCCCCAAGTAGATACATGAAGAAACAATCTCAACCTTCTAATCTCTATAAGAATAACCTCATGTGGGCCTTCTTTTTCAAAAAATTAAAATCCATAACATTTTTGTCCCTTGAATTAACCTAAAGTTGATGGTTGTCACAAACAAGGCTAAATTATCAAGTTATCTTTGGAGACCCCTTATTGATTAAGACATTAAGATAATGTCGTTTGTAAATAGGAGATTAACAATAAAAAAACTTTAAAGAGTAAATGACTAGCTATATCCCCTACTATTTTTTATATACATCAATTTTCCCATTGTTTGTCAATGTAAAGCCAAAAATGTATGGGAGAGAGGTGCAACCTTGTTTGATATGATTTTCTCTAGTTTGTGCTATTCTAAATTTTTTGATATTTTTATTTGGTTTGCAAATATAAGTAAGCATAATGTGGTAATGCCATTAGAGTAAGTTTGTGTTATCAATGACCAATCCTATCATAATATAAATAACTATTTCCATATATATATATGAAAGTGATATTGTCTAATAATTATAGATAATTATAAGAAGGTACTTATTGTGTATAATAAAAATAATTATTTATATGCATATGAACAATGATTCACATGTCTAATAATTTATAAACAATTGCAATAGTATTATGTATTTTGCAATATAAGAATTAAAAATAATAAAATTTGCATATATTCTTAGTAATTAAATCTATACATGATATAAGACATATTTTATATATATGAAAAAGAATGTATATGCGATTAAAATTTACAAATAAAAATATTTAAATAAGGATAATTATAGTTAACCTATAACCATGTATAAAAAAATATATAATAGAAAAGTGACAAAAGAATAATTAAATTTAAATTATAAATAAAAGAAGAATGACATAAATTATTATAAATATTATATTTAATTTACAAATGAAAATACACAAGGGATCATGCCTCTATTGAATGTGTCGTAATGGATACCCTTCAATTCTTAGCTCTTACTTGAAAAGGTTTCAACCTACAAACTCGTGCTCCCATACTGAATAGTTAAGATTTTTTTATAGATGATACCAAAGTCAAAAATAATAAATAATTGTAATAAGATAATGTATTTGGAAATATAAGAATTAAAATTTATATATATATATATATAAAGAGACTTTATATGCAATTAAAATTTAGAAATAAAAATATTTAAATAAGGATAATTATAGTTAACCTATAACCATGTATAAATATATAATAGATAAGTGATAAAATAATAATTATATTTAAATTACAAATAAAGAAGAACGACATAAATTATTATAAATATTATATTTAACTTACAAATGAAAATAAATAAGGGATGAGGTCGAGATCATGCCCTTGTTGAATTTGGCGGAATGGACACCCCTAAACTCTTAGCTCTTACTCGAAAATGTTTTAACTTGAAGATTTGTGCTTCATATTGAATAGTTAAGATTCTTTATAAATGATATCAAATCCAAAAATAATAAATAATTGTAATAAGATTATGTGTTTGGCAATATAAGAATTAATTAATTTTTTTTTTACATATATAGTTAGTAATTAAATTTATATATGTTAAAAAATATATTTAATTTATGAATGAAAATAGATAAGAGATGAGGTCGGGATGATGTCCCTATTGAATTTGGCAGAATGGATACCCCTCAGTTCTTAGCTCTCAATCGAAGAGATTTCGACCTGAAGACTCGCGCTTCCATATTGAATAGCTAATATTCTTTATAAATACTATAAAATCTTCCATTAATACAAAAATATATTTATGAATATTTATACACATAATAAAATGTATTTATATATGTATAACTTACAAACAATATAAATGCATAAAATAAAATAAAAATCTATGTAATGGAAATCTAGCTGAAATCTAGTCGTTAGGACGATCCAATGGGGATTGACCATAAACATAAGGTCATAAGCTATGAATCATCTCGATTTGACCAATCCCTTTCACAACTCCCCACGAGCGAGTTATCCATTGAAATGTGAAAATGGTTTTTTAGTGGAGAATCCATCGACTAGAGACTGTCTCGCGTTTTCTAGATATGCGGGGGTTCTTGTGCAAAGTTTCATACTTTAAATGGAAAAAATATTAATTGTCCATATCTTTTCTATATTAGGATTTTTTGTATAACTATGAATTAGTGTGGAATATATATTTTATGCATAAAAAGGAGTTTTAATATTGCAAAGTCAGACATTAAAAATATGCATGAACCATGCATACAATAAAATAAGGGAGTTAACCTTCCCCGGTCAAAATTTTAGAGGGTAGAAGTATAGAAAATTGTTTTAAAATAAGGGAAGTTAAGACTTTCTAGTAGAATATTATACACCACAATTGTAAATAAGGAGCTTGTATAATCATGAGGTCATTACTTCAAAATTTGGATTTTCAAAGGTAATTTTTTAGTGGTGGACCCTAAATTCTTTTTCATTGTTAGGGAATTTCTTTAGTTAGTGTGTTTACATCTATTTTAGATGTGACCTTTGTGATAACACATTATTAATGATAATATGTGGTGTGACAATATGATTTAAGTCTAGGAAGATAATTGGAGGATAATACAAAATATGTATGATGATACAAATCACTTTAATTTTATAAATTATAGAATGTATTAATCAAATTTGTTGGATAAGATCTGGAAAACTATAACACATTTAGACAAAGAGATTTAGCAAAAACTGTTACTTCTATTCATAAATGAAAATAAGGATAAATAAATCAATGTGGATAAATAAATCAATGTATTCTTTATAGAGAAGGTTGGGAATGAAAATTCTTGTGATTAGAAAAACAATACATATCTTTTGATTTTCCTAGACTAAGTGAAGCACAACAATGAATGCATGCAACATGTTTGAAGAAACTAACTAATCGAGTTAGAGTACTAGACTTGTTAGGCTAGAGTATGGAAATATCAAATCATGTGTGCTAAGGGCCATGCTCTAGTGAATCTCTTATCGTACGATGTGTATAGTTCCAATATTTATAGTTGAAATTGACTACTACTATCTAGGTCTATGTGGATATGATGCTACTAAATGTTAAGCTCATATGGTGTGGAAAACATGTGGTGTAAGATAGCGCCATGCATCAAATGTATATGGTTCTAGATGAAAAAAATGTATGGAACTAATTCTTGTGGTGTAGAGCCTAGTAGGTTTCACACATATATGGAAACATACCATGTGGATGATGTCATTCTATGTGACGCATGCGTAAGGCCCAATGTAGAGTTGCAATGGTAGAGCATGTGCATAACATGTTTTAATAACACACAATGTAGATATGTGAAGCATGCACATGACATGATGCTTGCAAGAGTTAAAGATGTATTATAGCATCTATGGTTGCTTATTGCCAAAGAACTCATGAGACAAGGTGAGTGAGGTGTGTGAAATTGAGTTGCAAAGATATTCATAACTAGATGCTTTGCTACTAGACACCTAGCTTTGGATTTCCCTAACTCTCACCATAAGAAAGGTGAGGTGACTTGGTGGAAAATACCCACTATGAGCATCTTACTGTTCGTGATTTTTCTAATTTTGAGGATGAGTTGTTGGAGGTGGACTTGGCCCTGGGGGCCTTTACTTCAAGGAATCATGATAGTTTTTCCTCTTTGGGTCCTATTTTAGTTGACCAATCGATGGTTCTACTAGTATTAGGAGTGGTTTATTTAGAGCTTTGCATTAGTGGATGCTTCAATTAAGCATACAAATCCTCCTTTGAATTTGGGGATAGTGGGAGCTAGCCTCCTCCCTCCCCTTGTTTTGAGCCTTTCAAGGATAATTTTCCATGGAAGGTTGTTCAAAGAAGGAAGAGAGGTCTTCAAAAATATGCTTGTGCTTTGTACAACCAGGTCAAGGGTTCTTATAGAAATAGAAAGGGACCAAGGGTGGTGTACTTATTCATTATCGGTTATTGTGTTGGTTGCTTGGCTCATTTTTTATTGGTTTGTGTTAGCTTGGTTGTTGCATTATGGTGGCTGGCATGTTCAATTACATTTTTGTTGTGTTTTGGATTTCAACTAGATGTCTTATTTTGTAAATGGTTTTGGGGTCCCTTCAAAACTTTTTTTTTTTCATATTAAAAAAACAACTAGATGTACATCTATGTGCACATCATCTTGGCGTTGTATGAGAAAACAAGGGAATATATTGTCTAAGATGTAATGTAGTTTTTTATTAAATTGATGTGCAAGACTGCACTTGAATCATTTATCTTTTCTTAAGAAGCAATGGTCCCCATTGTGTTGGTTTTGTGTTAAGGAATATTTTAAGAAAGATTATCATAATCTAATTATTTGATACACGACTATGCTCAAATAATGCACCCTTTCTTGAAGAGTAATGGTCATAGACACCTAAATTTGACTATACCTAACCACATTTGACCTTACCATATCCCATCCATTGATTAAAAAAAATTCATTATTTATTTAATTAACTTATCCTCCAATTATCCACCACTTTAATTAGATAAATATTTATTATTTATTTAATTAATTTACCTTTCACCTTTATCCCCCACTTTAATTAAATAAATATCTATTATTTATTTAATTAATTTAGCTTTCACCTTTATCTCCCACTTTAATTAATTTATCCTTCACCTTTATCTCCCACTTTGACTATTTATAAATATTTAATATTTATTTAATTAAGTTATCCTTCACCTTTATTCCTCATTTAATTAATTGATTTATCTTTATCTTTATCCCCCACTTTAGTTAAATAAATATTTATTATTTATTTAATTAATTTATCTATTACCCTAATTTCAAAACCCTCCAACTAAATTAGTTAATTAATTCTGTAGACACCTAAAAATGACCTAGGCCTGCAAGTTTCATTTTTACCACTTTCATCCTAGCATAATTATGACATTTAATTATGTCCTTGGTCCACATTCGACTATTGATTAAATAATTCATAATTATTTAATTAATTCATGTCCTTTCATTCTTCATGATTATTAAATGAATAAATTTTGTTTATTTATTAAATATGTCATTAATTGTCTAGGTCTTCCCTTAATTAAATAAATTTCTTAATTTATTTAATTACATTTCTGCATTTATTTCTTCCTAATTATTAAATAAATAAATTACATTTATTTATTTAATATGTCACTAACTTTCATAATTAAATGAACTAATTAATTAATTTAATTATTAATCTTATTTGCTAAATTAAATAATTAAGTTTAATTATTTAATTGCCAAATTTGATAATCCTCTCATTTTAAATAAATTAAATTATTTAAAATGTCATCTCATTATTAACTATTAGCTCATTTTGGTAAATAATTGGAAAATCAATTATTTATTATTTCACAAAATTCACATTTGGAATTAATTTAATTCCAAATTGGTAACTTTCCTCCGGAAGTCAAGTGATCGGGCATGTTCTTGATCTTTCCAAAACTGATCTTCAGTCCACTCTTTATCTTCTTCATTTTCAAAAATCTTTATTTTCGAATTAATTTCCTCATTTATTCTCCACCGTTGATTCGATCTTCTTAGATGACATCTTGACCGCTCAATTAATAATTCTGCCCTAACCCTAATTAGGGATTATCAGATTTAATCTGGGCCTCTCATTTTAGGTCTTAGTCAGAAGTCAATCTCATCCATCCATTCAAAATGGAATTTTCTATAAAATGCCATTTTCCTCTCACTTTTCGATGACATGCAGACATATTACACAGATGAATCCACTTTATGCACTTTCACACTTGCACTCTTAGGCTTTTCATAGCAATTGTTAGCATATTTCATTGAGTTTTAGCATCTTTAGGCATAGACATTCTTAGTCATTTAGGCATAGTCATAGGAATTAGACTTTGTGCAAATCCTAATCCTTCAAAGCTTGGTGTAGGACTTTGTCAAGGATTGCTCGCACGTCAAATCTGAGGGCAACACATCAACCAACAAACTAGAAGGTACTATCAAGGTGAATCATGGAAACTCATGCGAATCAAAGGTATAAATGTTCTTGTTTTCATTGTTCTTGATAGGATCTTTGGGTTATATGCTTTATATGTTAGTTTATCTCACAATCTAACCTTAAGAAATTAACCATAGATACATTTGGTGAACCCGACTCTATTTTTCTTGTTATTTCCGTACAGTTTTTGTGTGTTTTCTATTTTTTACAGGTACAGGTACGGAGCGACGCAACTATTTTTTTTAAATCATGACGCATCTGATGCGTCATGACGCATTCAAAAACCCAAATGCCGCAATCACTTTGTCGCGACACAATTGTAGTAAAAAAAGCCGCAGTTGAATTACCGAGCCGCATTTGATACATCGAGCGATGCAATCACTCTGTCGTGACGCATTCAATTGGTAAGGTTTTCTATTAATTTTCTTTTGAATTTTGGCTATTTTCTGTGTTCCTTTTATCCTGGTTATTTTCCGCATTTTTTCTAGAAAAGGTTTTCTGTTACTAATCAGGATTTGAAGCTTTTTGGCGGTTACTTTTCGAGGGTCGAAGACAAACATTAAAACTACTAACGGGTGGTCTTGCAGGTTCAATTGTCAAAGAATAAACATCAAAACAATGTGCCTGCATTTTTATTAGTATAATACACATTTCATTTTGGTGCATTTAAAACGAATCTATGTTTACTATGTCTGAATGTGTTTGCAAAATGGTAGGTGAGTATGCTCTCACCTTGTGAAAACTTGGTGATCAGAAAACTAGACCTATTTTTATTTGTTTTTACCTTCACGACTTGGTATATCGGAGTATCCTCTCCCCTTGCACTTTCAGGCAATCTTGGGTGTAAGAGAAATGATTACCAACTCTAGAAATTGGGCCTGCCTGGGGATTTCATCACCCTAACGCGACTCAAACTAGAAATGGAGCTAAAGCCAAGCTACCCTCAACTGGTATATACATGTGAATCTTAAGGAAAAACCTAAGATTACGAGTGTAGATGTGTCATACAGACAGAGTAGTACTCCCTTAAACCCTGTTGAGCTTAACCTCTTCAGGCTGGAGTGCCACCTAATTGGTGATTAATCTCTTGCCCCATGTATGGCCACTTGAACAGGGGTCCTAAACTAAAAACCTTTGTGTAGTAAGCCAAAAACCTTCTATTTGCTAGTGCAGCACTGGTCGGTGTGAAGGCATCCACACTTTCGTAGTTTATACTAGAGGTGATCAATTTGCCATGGGAGTTTCATGGGGGTTGGAAGCTTGGTTGGCCTGAGAAGAGAGTGCACTGTAAGGGGGAGCCCGTGCAACCAAGCTTCTGAATTCACACACTACAAATATGCGGTTGGGGAAACCCGCATGGAATCTAGCGAATACTGTCATGGCCTAACCTAGGATTGTACTTATCTGATGTGTGTTTGCTTACATTCAAAACATTATGCTTGTCAAGTGCTTTCTGGATTCATCACATTTACAGTTCCGAACAAAACACTCAATATCAGACAGATCAAATTTTCCATCAAAATGACAAGAAACTTATTTTTCACAAACTATGTCGCATTTGTTAAACCGCATTCGAGTTTCTGAGTCACAATCACTCTGTTAAACCGCATTCAAAAATTAAAACACTGCATATGAATGCGTCGCAACGCATCTGCTAAACCGAGTCGCATTTGTCAGTTCCCAAGTCACATTCACCAAAACTGAGTCGCATTCGCAAAACCGTGACGCATTCGTATCCTTAAATGACGCATTCGCCTGTCACATTTAAAAACTTCATACTAAGTCAAATCTGAAGTCCTCACCTTGTCAATCATTTTTCAAACACTATTTCCAAAGGATTATGTCAGAAACCAAATTTGAAATTGCTCAAAGTTTCGACCATTAGTTTGCATTCGTCGCCATAGGTTTCACCCTCCATTATTTTTAGGTGCATACATTAGGCATTGGGTTGTCCCTAGGTTTACATCTTGCATACTTTGGATTAGGAAAATCTCAGCACAATTTGCAACGTCATTGCTTTCGAAACTAGGCTCTCTTGGACTAAGTTATCAAATCCCTTTTTCAATCATTGTCCCCTTTTGTGAGATTTTCCAACTCAAAAGTCTAGTTAGGAAAACTCACTAGTCATTTAGACCTTGTCATCTTGTCATTTTCAACAAAGTCCTCTAGTAACCGAAATTGAAAACAAAGATTGAGCTTAGAAGTGCTTAGGTACCCTTGTCTTAAATTGCATTATAAGTCTAGAAATTGCATATTTTAGTCCCAAAAATCCAAAAACATTACACATTCTAGTCGTCATTTTGAACTTAGACCTCACATAGTGTCATCCTTGCATTTAGTTGTCACTTTCATTTGAGCAATCTCATTTTATGGTGGAAACTAGACTTCAAAAACAACAACGACAAATGGAAAACTTTCAACAAGACCCCATGTCCACTGTCAACAATCCAACGTATGACCCAAACTAGACCTTTGACAATCCATTTGGCAATACAAACAATCAACCTCTAACGACAACACAATCCTCATCAAACAGTCCATTTGAACCATTCTTGCATAAAGATGAGTACAGTCAAATACTTGAGGAAAACTTAGAGGTAGCGGCACAAGACCCAGAGGCCTCTCAGTTCGTTGAAACAATGGTCCTTTATGACAGAGATAGATACTTGGCTATACTCTTGAGTCAAGGAGCCAAGTGACCACAAGGATTCGACATTAACACGATCAAATCAACATCTCCAGACTCTAATATCAACAACATGCATAACCTGTCAAACAGTGGTCAACTTTCCAACACTACAAGCAATACTTTCTTTGACACCACAACGACAGTGCATGCTACTTCCAACATCCAAAACACCTCCAATACAATAAATACTACATCCATTAGAGGATCACAATCGGCCACAATGCCCACCACATCCACGATACTATCACAATCGGCTGGAACCACCCTTGGCTCCTCGACAATGTGGGAAATTATTCAAACCCTCTTACTACCATGACAGCAAATTCCACGGGGGCATCATCAAGTCACAACAATCCCCCCTTGACCGCTACATCTACTACCATGAGCACACCTTCGACATATCCACTCAGTGGTATTTCACAAAATCCTTCAGGAGGAGGCAAAGGATGTATCTTTATCCACGGACAACAACAAAATGTTAACATGACAACACAGTCACATGTCATTTCCTCCCAAGGTACAAATACAAACATTCCTCTTGTGCAAACCCAACAATTCACACAAGGTGGCCAAATAACGCAACCCATGGCATCACTAACGCACCACAATGTTTATTGTCACCATATTCCCCAAGTAATGACACACATGGATGGGGGACACATCCCAGCCTACTCATCCCACATTCATACTCACCAACATACACCCAACCCTAACTTTCAATACCAACAACACACCAATCCACACACATCATACATGTCACAACAATCCATACCACCACAATACACCAATATTCATGCACAACAAACAGGAACCTATGGTGTACCAAGCAATACAACGTACAGAAACACAAATGACCCTGTTATGGATGCCTTCCAAACAAGATTGATGGGTTTAGAAAAAACTATCCAAAACATATACATTTCAGGTAGAAAATCAGAAATATCATATGATCTAAATGTATACCCATTCAACATGAGATTATACATGCCTCCATTTCCTCTGGGATATGTGTCACCCAATTTCACAAAATACAGAGGCAAGACAAACCCCATTGAACATGTTCGCGAATTTGCAACCAATTGTATGGACATTGCCTATGAACAAACATACTTGATGAGACTTTTTTCTAAAAGTTTGGCGGGTCCTACCCTTGAATGGTTTTCCACTGAAAAGGATATCCAGACATGGGATGAGCTTAAACAAAAATTCATAAGAAATTACACATACAACATCAACATGGATACCTCTATCACTAGCTTGTGCACTCTCACACAAGAGGATGCTGGTGAGACATTTATCCCATTCTTTCAAAAATGGAGAAGCCTCGCTAGTCGATGTCACATTAACATCCCTGAAAGGGAAAAAGTCGACATGTTTGTCCAAACACTTCTGGGGCCCCTAAAATATGCATTGCAAGTACATTGCTGCACAAACTTCACAGACTTAGTTGAAAAAGGGGTCTAGATTGAGAAAGCCCTTGTCACAAAGGGAGAACTAAGGTACGGTCCAAAAATGCAAATGCAAATCCTCCCGCCGACAAGAATAAATACTGGGTAAAAAATAAGCATGTTACAAATGACGGTGTTGTTGACACCAAAACTACAAACATTGTGGGTCCTGTACTGGCCCTAAAAGGGGTTCAACAACAAAACAAAACAACAACGACATTGACACCCCCTACTAATGTCCCTTCAAACAATCAGAATGGTCAAAATAATCAGGGACAATATCGTCAGATGAGACAATTTCCTAAGGGTCGCACATACACCTCTTTAGGTGAACCCATTGAAGAAGTCCTTAAGAAATTCCTCCAGAATGGGGTCATCACGCTCCAAGAACCAAAATCGTATGACCCAGGGAAATTCAATCCAATATGGTGGAATGATAATGCATTTTGCAAGTACCATCGAGCAAAAGGGCATACAACCTCTAACTGTTGACAACTGAAAAACCTAATACAAGATCTTATTGAAAGTCACGTCATTGAAGTAGGTGGATCCCATTTTGCCTCCAATTCATATCATACTATCCATAAGAATCCACTGCAGGACCATGGTTCTCATAGTGCTTCCACCTCAGGTCCACAGAATCAAGCTAACTTTTCCCGAGCCAAGTACGACTATTCTAGTGGACCTATTATAAATAATGTCCGAACTGACAACAAATACATCAATACCATTACGGTTAGGAGAGCACCCAAATGTAACGCTACTACTCGCAGTGGCAAGGTCACCATAGTTGGTCCGCCTCCTGCTAGACAACCCAAAATAACCATACTTGTCCCATCTGCTAAACAACCAAAACCTGTCCCGACCACAAAGTAGTGGAAACCCAAAAGTCAGTTCAACCTCATCGACCAGCTAGGAAAGATTCCTGTGCAAATCTCTATACTTGAGCTACTTCGTATCTCTCGCGCACACAAAGTTATCCTAGATAAGACCTTGCAAGAGTCGTCAATCCCAAAGGACATTGATGTCAATCAATTTGAAACCATGGTGGGATACCTCACTACACCTCACCACGTCACCTTCTCGGATCAAGATTACTCATCACCTAAAACCAACCACAATGATGCATTGCACATAGAAACTTTTGTCCACAAGCATAGAGTCAGATGAGTTTTAGTAGATGGCAGAGCAGGATTGAATATATGCTCCCTCAAACTGGTTAAAGCTCTAGGATTCTCTGATGCATGCGTGGACCCGACATAGTATAGTGATCAAAGCATATGATGATGAAGAATGCTCTTCATGTGGCATTATATCTCTCCCTATCAGAGTGGGACCAATCATTGTGGACACAACTTTCCAAGTCCTAGATTTGGAATTACCATATAACATCTTGCTCGGCTGACCATGGATTCATGCCTTAAAAGCCGTTCCATCCACATATCTCTAATGCCTGAAGTTTCCATTTGATGACACAAAAATAACCATATATGGAGACCCCGACCCCTTCCAATATTGTACCAACCTAAGGAGTATTTCTGAAAATCGAGTGCCCATTAACTGAGAAGCACCTGACTCCTCATCATCCAAATACATTGACCCATCCACACTCACATCATCTTCCACATCCGCTCCATCAACGTCTTCCGCCACACCACCACCTTCCGCAAACCCTAAGGCTGAATCTACCATCAAGATCCAGGACCTCGGCTGTGGGGAATTCAAACTACACACAACATACATCATAACAACAATACCCAAGTCTCCAAAGGCCTATGGTTGGCCATGTTTCAGAATGGAACCCATGGAAAGTTTTAAAGTTCCACCAAAAACAGTCTTCATCAAGTGGGGAGACATGAGTAATGAGGACCTTGCTGACATCGCAGGATGGATCTATAAGGATATTGTGGCACTACCCCCATTACCAGTTCAAAAATATGGCAAGGGTTATGACATAATGAAGGCTAAATGCTACGATGGTACTAGTGGCTTGGGAAGAAAAAAAACTGGCCGAAGGGAGCCCATAGAACCTTTCCAAATTCCAAAGTATCTTGGATTAGGGTTTGGATCACCCACTAATGATGATCGACGTACCGTCAGAATTTCGAGTGAGTACATGCTTCGAAAAGTGTCGAGACCACTAAGGAAACCCTCACCGAAACTGACTCCCAAGAGTGGGAATTTGGCTTAGAACGATCCTTAAGTGACTATTGTCTTGATGATTTGTTTGTTGAACTAGGGACCTCTGAACAAAGATTTTGGCAAACATTTAAAATTGAATAGGAACCAAATAGTCAAAGTCCCATTACCACTCCCCATGACATACAAAACCCACCATCTGAACCCCTTCAGTCCAATCCATTTGAAGTATCAGATGACACTGACAACTAGGACTCTAATACCTTCACCCTGTATTTTGACAACAAATATGACACTAGTGAAGGCAAATATTAGATAGAGTCCGATGTGGAGTTGGATGATGATAATTTCATCTACAACATCACTGAATCCATTTGTATGCTTTTTGCATCCTCACCTCAATTCACCAACATTGACGATGGCATTTCCTTAGTTTACCCTCAGCTAGTCGATTGGGACCAACAAGGCCCGCTAGTCCTGGACACATTTGAGAATGATGAGGCAATTGTAGAATTTATGGGATTACGTGAAGGCATACCCAGTGGGGACCACAAGTCAAGATTTTCCATTGATTTAGATTGCACGACATACTTCGGCGAGACTGCTCAGTCCTCTAGTCGCAAAAGTAAAAATAAAAATAAAATAAAAAATGAAACGTCTCTAGGTGAAAACCGAAAGGCACCCTTTGACGATAAAATAGTAAAAAAAAGGACGTATCTGTAGGTGAAAACCTCTCTGAGGCGCCCAAAGATGGAGGACTGGACTTTCTTCCCGTACAACAAGAGAAATCAGCTATGCTTATCGAAGACACAATAGAAGACAACATAGCAACTGCAGAAGATCCCAAGATGGTCCTCTTTGTTGCATCATTGAATGAAGAGGAGAGATCAAAATTTCATAAATTCTTTGGAAAATGTAAAATCAACTTTGCATGGTCCTATGCTGACATGCTAGGATTGGACCCAGAACTAGTTTTGCACCATCTACCACTATTACCTAATGCCAAATCAGTCAAGCAGAAGTTACACAAAATGTACCCTCAAGTTGCTCTATTGGTCAAGGCCGAGTTAAAGAAATTGCTAGATGCTGGATTCATATGGTCTATTGACTATGTCAAATGGATATCTAACTTGGGCCCAGTAACAAAGCCAAATGGGCTAATCCATGTTTGTATAGATTTTAGAGACCTAAATAAAGCATGCCCAAAAGATGACTTTCCTTTGCCGAACATTAACATCATAGTTGACCTCATAGCAGGATATGAGATGCTATCCCTCATGGATGGTTTCTCCGGCTATAATCAGATTTGCATTGACCCCGAAGACCAGCATAAGATGACATTTACTTGCCCATGGGGTACATACTATTGGAATGTCATGCCATTCGGTCTCAAAAATGCAGGTGCCACATATCAAAGGGCTATGACCACGATCTTCCATGAAATGATGCATAAAATAATGGAAGATTATGTAGATGACCTATTGTCTAAATCAATAACTAGGAAAGATCATTTGAAGGTGCTAGACATAATTTTCAAGAGACTTGAAGAGTACAAGGTCCGGCTAAATCCTAAGAAATGTGTCTTCGGTGTCACATCGGGTAAAATCTTGGGATACATAATTTCTAGAAGAGGCATTGAGGTTGATCCAGTGAAAGTCAAAGCCATCATAGACATTCCCCCACCCAGAGGAATTAGTGAACTCATAATGCTACAAGGAAGGGTACAATCTATTAGGCGCTTCATAGCCCAATTAGTAGACAAGAGTCACCCATTCCAATATCTGTTGCACAAAGGTATCCCCTTTGTGTGGATAGATAAATGTCAAGAATCCTTTCAGCAAATCAAAGATTACCTACTGTCAACGCCAGTCCTCATGCCTCCTATTCATGGAAAGCCATTGATCCTGTACATCTTGACAACTAGTTCAGCATTGGGGGCATTACTAGCACAAAACGACCAAGAAGAAAAAGAAAGAGCTATATATTACATCAGTCGAACATTGGTCGGGTATGAACTGAACTACACACCAATTGAATGAGCTTGCCTAGCCATGGTCTTTGTAGCAAAAAAGCTAAGACATTACATGTTGAGTCATCAGACACAATTAGTAGCAAAGATCGACCCACTGAAATATTTGCTAAGTCGGGCAACATTAACAGGACGGATAGCAAAATGGGTTATGATTTTGAGTGAATATGACATTCAATATGTGGAGAGAAAGGCAATAAAAGGCCAAGTCATAGCAGACCAGTTGGCAGACACACCTATGCAGAGTGATCACCCGTTGGTGACAGATTTTCTGGATGAGTTGATATTCCACACAGAACCTAAGGCACCTTGGCGATTCTACTTTGACGGGTCACACATAAATCATGACTTGGGGGCAGGAATCCTGTTCATCACCCCGCAAGAAGACTCCATTCCCAAGTCTTTCCGCATTGATTTTCCATGCACAAACAACATGGCAGAATATGAGGCATTAGTTACAAGACTAAGAATGGCAATAAAGTGGAAGATCAGAGCACTACATGTCTACGGGGATTCTCAACTTGTCATCAACCAGGTTAATGACGACTATGACACAAAAGATGAGAAGTTGATGACCTACAAATAGATGGTTGACAGTTTCCAAACATACTTTCATATGGTAACCTTTGAACAAGTTCCAAGAACATAGAACAAAATGACAGATGCCATGGCTACAATAGGCTCCCTCCTTGACATACCAAGCAATTTGCCTCAGCTGGAATTCCTAATAGAGCAATTGCTGGTCCCTGCCTATGACATTCCAGAGTCAGAAATGGTTTGCGAACTTGTTGGTCCTGACTCCCCCTGGTACCAGGATATCTATGACTACCTTAAGTCTCAAACCCTTCCACCGAACCTATCCAATAACCAAAGGAAGTCCTTTATCTGAAAATCTGCAAGGTATTCCATCGTCAGTGACACCCTTTACTGCCGTAGCTTTGATGAAACCCTCCTTAGATGTCTCGACACCAACGAAGCATGTACAACCTTACGTGAAGTACATGATGGTATATGCGGGTCTCATTTGCGTGGTCCTAACCTAGCCAAGAAAGTAACGAGACTTGGGTATTATTGGCCGACCATTGAAAAGGATGCAATAGAATATGTCAGGACTTGTCGCAAATGTTAGATTCACAGTGATTTGATCCATGCTCCAGCACAGGAACTTCGGCCGATCACTTCTCCTTGTCCCTTCACTCAATGGGGACTCGACCTCATGGGTAAGATTCATCCAACCTTGTCCAATGGCCACAAATTTATCATCACCGCCATTGAGTATTTTATGAAGTGGATTGAAGCCATCCCATTGACATACATTACCGGCAAACAAATATCCAAGTTCATCCTTAACTACATCATTTTCCGGTATGGCCTTCCGCAATCTATCATCACTGACAATGGACATCCATTCAAAAACCAAGACATTCATGAGTTATGTGAGTGATTTCATATCCAACACCATTTTTCATCTCCGTACTACCCACAAGGAAACGATCAAGCTAAGGCGTCAAATAAAACTATTGTCAAAATCCTCAAAAATACTATCAATGATGCTGGCCGTGACTGGCATATACAACTCAACCCTGCTCTATGGGCTTACCGCACTAGCATTCACACGCCTATAGGAGCCACTCCTTTTTCCCTAGTCTTTGGTGCTGAGGCCATCTTGCCCATTGAGGTTGAAACTCCTTCGTTACGAGTCTCCCTGAAGGGTTTAACTGATGAAGAGGAGTATAGACAATCATGCTTACATGAGCTGGAAATGCTAGAAGAAAGAAGGAAAAATTCACTGAACCATCTTCAAGCATATCAGAACCGTCTTTGTCGCAGCTACAATAAGAAGGTTATGGTCAGGAAATTTGACATTAGCGACCTAGTTCTCATGCAAAACCCCAAGAACCAAGCTGAAAGAGAAAAGTTGGGAAATTTTGAACCAAACTAGTTGGGTCCATACATTATCATATCTTCTTTTGGTTCTGGAGCTTATAAGCTGGCCACACCAGATGGAGAACAACTGACAGAGCCCATCAATAGTTTACATCTTCGAAGGTTCTATGCATAACATCAGGGTATTGAGCTGAAAATACAAAAACAAAAAAAAAATTGAAAAATGATAAAAAATAGTTGCCTTGATGAAAACCTGGCAAATAGGCATCTTGGCAACATCAAAAAAATGAGAAAAAGGACAAAAATAGTAAAGAGAAAAATGATTCGTCCAACAGTGAAAACCTGGCAAACAGGTGCTTTAGGTAAGTACCATGGTGAAAACTTGGCAAATAGGCGCCATGCGTAATCAATCATTGCTCTACCATCTACTGTCACTTTGTCTTCCTTGGCCTAGGATGAAAGAAATTTCATGCCATTATCACACCAATCGACATGAAATTATACCCTTCCTTTCATGGTGGATAAACGATTCACATCAAGTCTTGACAACTGTCCATCTAGTAAACCAACAACATCCCATCCATGTTCCTTAAAGTTGGCTAAGTCTTGGACCTAACTAGGGGAAAAATTTGTATCATATAACTGCAGTGGATGTCACACATGGTTTCGACAATTGGTAAAAAAGTCCTGAAAAAAGACAAAAAAATCATAAAATTTCCTGTAAAAAGACAAAAACATGGCAAAAAGTCTTGAAAAAAGACAAAAAAATAATAAAATGTCCTAAAAAAAGACAAAAACATCATAAAATGTCCTCCAAAAAAGACCAAAAACACGGCAAAAAGTCCTAAAAAAGACCAAAAAAATCACAAAATGTCCTAAAAAAAGACTTAAAAATTGAGATATGTCCTCAAGAAAACCACAACAAGATGTCGAACAAATAGTCATCTCTTCTGAAATCTATCATGTCAATTAGTCAAGTCTTTGTCGTCTGTCCGAACTACGTTGTCTCTACACATTTGCTACATAGGCAAGACTCACATTTGAGTCCCCGAGACATTAGGTCAGTCCTTTTAGGTTTGTCAAAATAAAATCATGGCGCAATCTTTGGTCACCAATACAAAGTCATTGGTTGTGTTGAACTACGAGGTCTCTGAGTGTATGACGTAGGCAAGGCCATCTATCGATGAGCCCCCGAGGCCACACTAGGTTAGTCCATTAGGGTTCATGGCATCACACTGGCACACACGTTAAAAATGTCTTCAAGACAAAGAAAATCATTCCCAAACGAATAACACTCATAAAGAAAATTATAGCAATCATTTACTGCAGCATGACAATCTCACCAGCATATATCATCATGACAATATCGGCATATAGTCAAACACAAGTCAAACTTGGTCAAGGCAGGTCAAATCATAACAACCTGTCAAATTGTCAACTCTTGGTTAACCTTCAGATATGTACTTCTAAAAGATAACCTCTTTTATTCGTGCCTTAGGATGTGTCCTTCCTGGGCATCGTCATTTTCATTCGACATTTCAAGCGATCCTCTTGACATCTAAGGATCACTCCTCTTGACATCAGTATTCTCTAGATGTGTCCTTTTGAAGAACCAACTCTGTTATCTTTGCCTTAGGATGTGTCCTTCCTAGGCATCGTCATCATTTCGAGGAACCCCTTTCGACTGTTAGGGACCAAATCCTCTTGATGTGAACATTATTCAGGATGTGTCCTTCCTAAATTTGGCAATTTTTGACATTTGTCATTTGAGCATCATTAGAGCTTTAACACTTCGGCATCTCGACATTATCAAACCTGACATCTTAACATCAGAAAAATGGATATCCAAATGCACTTGGAAAACATTTGACACTTGTCTTTTGGCTTTTATCATGCTACTAGTTTTTCAGCAAGATCCCGCTAATAGGATTTAGAGAAACAACGACGTATCATGATGATTGACATGCATGACTACTAGTTTCTCAGTGAGGTCCTGATTCAGGGATTTAGAAAAATAACAACGTATCATGATAAGGGCCCTATTTTTATTTTGGCAATCATGTTGCTAGTTTCTCAAGGATGTTCTGGAAAGAGGATTTAGAGAAGCAACGACGTTTCAGGAATTGTCTTTTTCTTTTTCTGCTTGTGGTTGATTATGACAAAAAGACTAGGGCAATCACGCTCCAGTCTGAATCATGATCATCCTTGTTTGTGACTACTTGTCTTACGTGATGGTATGACCTTGCACACCTTGATCTATGTCATATCATGGTGTTTGTCAGCCATTACAATAGTCTGCCCAATGATGATTAAGAGCAATAAATATTAAAGTCCTACGGTAAAGCTTTGAAGGATTTGATCAAGGTTTAGGAATTAACATGCATCTCCTTCGGTCGGGTCATCTTCTCTTCTTAGGTCTGGTCATCTTATCTTGTTAGTCTAGTCATCTTCTCTTGGTCATCTCACGATGATATCCTATGACATCCAAAAAAAATAAGTGCATACAAGATCATATAAACATTGCATTAGGTCCATACATACATCATCCATAGCATTAAATCATATACATAATCACAAACATTGCATTAACATAATCATCAACATGGCATCCATTTACTAAATACATTATGCATATCATTATCATCATCATCTCATATAAGTAAGCATTGAATCATCATGGCATCAAAATCACAAATAAGCAACATAGGACATACATGATACATCATAAATTAGTATCATACATCACATATATGCATTAATCAAAGAACATCACATAACACACATGTAGGCCACATCAAAACTGCATCATCATATAATATCATCTCATAAAATGTACAATGTCACAGGATAAAGTCAAGAGATATCCCAAAAATGGAGCTCATAGGCTCAATAATGTATACATAGTGTGTCATAATAAAAAAAGTGCCCCTAGGGTAGACTCTTATCATCCCCTCATGGCAAATAATGTGGCAACTGCAACTCTGAGACTGGCATTGAAGTGATAGGAGGACCTCTGGCAACCTCTTCCTATGCAACCATTGGAACTAACAATGATGGCATCATCACCACGGTAATGGACACCAGTGACGTCAATGCTGTCTGGCTCTGAGAAGCTGAAGGATCTACCACTGGTGGCTGCCTCTGTACGGACCTCTGCACTAAACCAATTGACCCATGACTATGGATCGAATGGGGACTCGAGGTGTTCCTGCGTGAATAGTGTGACCTGTGCTCTAATGTGTGCCCTATCGAGGTAGACCCTCCGGAACTCATATGACTCCTGCTGCCACTGACACTACCTGATCTGTGGCCACTGCCTGTCCTCGTCTGGGACTGTGACAAGGTAGGATCCCATCGCTCAGGTGGCACTGCTTGCTCATATAGGGTCCTATACTATGCTAGCCTCGTGCTCACCCTGGCTAGCTCACGAGCCATATCTTCGGAAGGCCCTGCGCATAGGGCCGCAAACTATGTACACCACTAAGTCGAGTCCTGCTGGCGGATCACTGCCTGATCCCGCTCTACCCGAGCTACCTCTAGCTCTGACTGTAATGATCTGACCTGGGCCATGCTCTCATCTAGTCTCCACTGTAAATCTGCCACCCTCTAGTCTATTGTGGCATCCTGGGGACATCCCGAGGAGGACGGTATCTCCTCTCCCTCCACCATCCTGAATCTGAGTAATCTCTCTACCTCATCAATGGCATCGTCCTCATCATCATCGTCATCGGCCACATCCTCTGCCACTGCCACATCCTCCTCATGTCTCTCCTCCTCTGCCACATCCTCCTGCATCGGCCTCTCCTCCTCTGTCATGTCCTCCTGCCTTGGCCTATCCTCCTCCGCTACGTCCTCCTCCTATCCCTCGACCTCCATGTCCTCCTCCCATCTCTCCTCACCCTCTCCCTCCTGTTGGGGCTGCTCTTCTCTCTCCCCCTTCTCACCAACCTCGGGGATAGCATCTAATGCTACCCTCGCCACACGTGGGTGCACCCTTCGAACCTATCTTTGACCATCTCAGTGTCACCTCCGCCTGTCTCTGCCATCATCTCCACCCCTGCCTCCATCCCCATCCCTACCTCCAACCCTGCCTCCATCACTGCCTCCATCCCTTCCTCCATCCCTCCCCTAGCCTCTGCCCCTCTCACCGCCTCTGCCTCCCCATCTGGCCCTCGACACATGAGGTATCATTGACCGCCTGTCCACAGGTGCTGGCCCATCAGGATTTGTCAATGGCACAAGTCTATGTGCATCCCACCATAGGTCATAGTCTGCTGTGGTCTCAGGATCGGCTATCCCACCTCTCCATGCCCATGCCTAGGCTCCTAGCCCATCAATCTACTGCTCTACGAAGGCCACCAAAATGGCTAGTCCCCAAGCATACTCTTTGGACGACCGGGCATACTCGGTTGTCCCTGTAGGTACACCCTGCTGCTCTCCAAACTGCCTCAGGGCACGCTGCGGAAAATACATCTTGATAATTAGTGAGGTTTGTACGATCCTCCCAATCAAATATTTGTACTGTTTGCAAAGGCTCAAGTGGTCATCCTCATCATCCCACTGCTCATAGTCTCGGTATGGCCTCTAGATAAAAGACACCATCATGTCAATCCTGTGCTGCCACCAACCGGTCTCGCCCATTCGAGTCTCCTATAAAGCACCTGCATAGTAATAGGCATAGGGCATCCCCTCAGCCAACTGTGGTCTGTCAGTCGGTGGACAAAATATGACTATGTGCTCCCAAGCCCAAATCATCATCAGAGTAGTCCTATAGGAGATACTCTCTGCCTTTCGATACACAACATCGTGCAACTGATGATAGAGTGTCCCTAGTAAACATGGGCCCCAAGCATACATAGTCCTGTCATGTCTCATACCAACTAAGACGTCTCCCCAGCCAATAGGGAATCCATGTCCCCGACGGTCAGGAATGAAAATACCTCCAATCAAAGTCACAAAGAACGCATCAAAACAAGCATAGTGCTCTGCCATGAACTCCCATATGATCTCGTATCCCTGGATACCCAATCTTGTACCTTGATCTTGGTAGTACACTCAGAAAGTCTGCTCGCCATGGTGAGGATTGTAGATGATCTGCTCCCCTTGGATCAACACTTGCAAAATCCGGTAGACATCCTCCAAGGTAATAGTAGCCTCACCTGTCAGCAGGTGGAAGGATCAGGTCTCTGAATGCCAATGCTCACACAATGCAGTCAGTAATCCCCTATTTGATGAATAGCGGGCATATAAGCAACATAGAACAAACCTAGTCGCATTAACCAGTGCCGCTCTCATAGGCTCAACTGGTCAGCAAACCGAAATGTCGTCAGTTTGCTCTCTCGTGTGTAAATCAGGGCAAGTTGCCTCTGCAAAAAGCTGAACAACGTGTCAGTACCTTTTTTATCAAAAGCATCTAAGGTTATGTAAATATAAAAAAAAAACAGCTATGGGAAAAGTCAAAGGAAAATGCATTGCACTAAAGCAATGGTGTCTCAAAATGTCAATTGCGTCGTTTCATACATCAAATGCTATCCAAAATGGCAAATGCATTGTTTGTTATGTCAAATGCGTCACATGTTCATGCTTGCGTCACAAAATTTGACACTTGCATCACAAAAAAGAAAATGCATCACATAATCACAATTGCGTGGATCAAACTGGAAAATGCATTGCAAATTGACGATTGCAACATTCAAACATTCAAGTGTGACTCAAAAACGCGAATGCGTTGCAAGTTTTGGAAAATGCGGCGCAAACCATTGGGTTGCCCTCATTCCATGTTGCACTTGCATCGTGACGCATCAAATGCGTCGAACGTGAAGACGAATGCGTTGAACGTGAACGCATATGCATCACAGTGCATTCGTTATTCCCCCTAGAAACCTAATTATGACACGCAAAACAAAAAAATTATAAAAGAAGATAGGGGTACATACCGCTGGCTCTAAGTCCTATGGCCGCTTGAATGTCTGCATGATCTCCCCGCGATGCTCTGTGACTAGAATCACCATCCTCGCTGCGCTCCTTTTTGCTCTGAACTCTTGAAATTTGCAAAGTAAATAGTGGAAATGAATTGACTTTTACCCCTTTGTCAACCTATTTATAAGGTCAAAATAAATTTTTTTTAGGTGGGTTATTACTGGAGGCTCATTTGACCAAGTTTGACTACCCCATAGGCTGTCTTAAACATGTCAGAATCCAAAATCGACCGCGCCATTGTTTTTCAAGTCATGGAATTGACTTATCGGGACCCTTTACAAATTTTTTTGCTGTCGACCCAAAATTTGAAAAATTTCCCAAGGGGGCATTGATACTCCATACCTTCACTAGGGCATGGCTTTGACTTATTTTCTTTGTCACAATGTGACATGCGACATTATGACAAAGAGGGGAAAAATGTAGACACCTAAAAATGACCTAGGCCTGCAAGCTTCATTTTTACCACTTTCGTCCTAGCATAATTATGACATTTAATTATGTCCTTGGTCCACATTCGACTATTGATTAAATAATTCATAATTATTTAATTAATTCATATCCTTTCATTCTTCATGATTATTAAATGAATAAATTTTGTTTATTTATTAAATACGTCATTAATTGTCTAGGTCTTCCCTTAATTAAATAAATTTCTTAATTTATTTAATTACCTTTCTGCATTTATTTCTTCCTGATTATTAAATAAATAAATTACATTTATTTATTTAATGTCACTAACTTTCATAATTAAATGAACTAATTAATTAATTTAATTATTAGTCTTATTTGCTAAATTAAATAATTAAGTTTAATTATTTAATTGCAAAATTTGATAATCCTCTCATTTTAAATAAATTAAATTATTTAAAATTTCATCTCATTCTTAACTATTAGCTCATTTTGGTAAATAATTGGAAAATCAATTATTTATTATTTTACAAAATTCACATTTGGAATTAATTTAATTCCAAATTGGTAACTTTCCTCTGGAAGTCAAGTGATCGGGTAGGTTCTTGATCTTTCCAAAACTGATCTTCAGTCCACTCTTTATCTTCTTCATTTTCAAAAATCTTTATTTTCGAATTAATTTCCTCATTTATTCTCCACCGCTGATTCGATCTTCTTAGATGACATCTTGACCGCTTGATTAATGATTCTTCCCTAACCCTAATTAGGGATTATCAGATTTAATCTGGGCCTCTCATTTTAGGTCTTAGTCAGAAGTCAATCTCGTCCAGCCATTCAAAATGACATTTTCTATAAAATGCCATTTTCCTCTCACTTTTCGATGACATGCAGACATATTACACAGATAGATCCACTTTATGCACTTTCGCACTTGCACTCTTAGGATTTTCATAGCAATTGTTAGCATATTTCATTGAGTTTTAACATCTTTAGGCAGAGACATTCTTAGTCATTTAGGCGTAGTCATAGGCATTAGACTTTGTGCAAATCCTTCAAAGCTTGGTGTAGGACTTCATCAAGGATTGCTCACACGTCAAATCTGAGGACAACACATCAACCGGAAAACTAGAAGGTACTATCAAGGTGAATCATAGAAACTCATGCGAACCAAAGGTATAATTGTTCTTGTTTTCATTGTTCTTGATAGGATCTTTGGGTTATATGCTTTATATGTTAGTTTATCTCACAATCTAACCTTAAGAAATTAACCATAGATACAAATTCGTAATTAATTATTTATTTAGGCTAATTAATCCCCATTACCTTTTACTCCATATTTAATTCCACTTTATTCTTCAATCCTTGTCCATTTAATCCTAACCATTAGATTCATTCACATGGATCACAATCTAAACTTTCCATCATGTGACAAGTGTCTCTTTCACATGTCTAACTAAGACCTTGTCTAGATTCATTGAACCTAGACACTTGCCACAAAAGTCAAACTAATTTTTGATGTCATCCATGTATTTTATACTACATCTCCAAATCCTAGCCATTCACATAAGGATGTTTCCCTAATGCACCTCCTAAACCTATCCCTTATCCCTCATGTGACACTTGTTACATGACCATAACTTTGATCCAAACCCTATTATTCAATCAATCCTTGCCATCCATTAACCAATCCATCTTGGCCCTTGATTTTATCATGGAAATTATATAAATGAGAGACCTCTCATGCTACTATTATGCTACTACATTTTTTATCTACTTCAATAGCTTAGCTAATCTTCATCACATTATCATCCTATACATTTGATCTATCATCATATCAATCCTACCACCATTCTACTTGTGTAAGAAACCACATTCCTCCATCAATACATCAAAGATAAAATCAAGTGGATCTAGGGTGCACTCTACTTTAGCTCAATTTGAGGAGAAAGATGAATTTTAGGTGAAGGTATAGTGTTTGTATTTCATTATCTTCTATTTTATTTACCTCTAATCTTTTCTTGTATTTATTTTGGAAAACCCAGTGGGACTTCCATCCCTATTTAATTCTTGTTTTTAAGGTTTTTCTAACCCCATCTTGTTGGTTTTTAGTTCTTTTATGCAAAAAAAAATTGGAGCTAACTTTTGTAGGTTGAAGGCAAAACCCTAGGGTTTCAAAGATTTCATTATATCTTTCAAAACTATGATTTTTTCTACAATTTTTTGACTAATGTTTTAAAATAATCTTAGGAGGCCACAATACAAAACTTAGGTTTAAATCATTAGTAGTCGATGAGTTATTATAATTTTATTATTTTTCATAAATTTGGTTTTTAGTTCACAAATCAACAAATTGTTTCCAAACAATTATATTTCTAGAAAGATCTCAAAAATTTAATGGGGGTCTATTCTTTGCATTTTTTTTTGTAGGTTAAAAAATTGAATAAATAATCATATCTGTCGACTAGGTTTTTTTCATAAATATTCATTTTAGGATACAAATCAAGAAAAAAATTAGATATTTTTGCATTTTTTGAAAGATCTTAAAATTTTAGTAGGGGTTTGTTTTCTGTATTTTTAATTTTGGGGTCCAAAACATTGCAAAATAATTGGATCTATTTGACTAGGTGAAATAAAAAAAAATAAAAATTGCAATCTTGTGATAAGCATAGCTTTTCTTTACATCTATTTTGTTGTATTATACCATTATTTTTTTAATCTTTGTAGGAGTTTTATTATCAGTTCAAATGTATTTTCTTTCAACAATATATATTAGTTGAAGATCTTATTTTTGAAACTACTAACACATTTGTGTTACAACAACATTTTTCCAAGGCATTATAATTTGACTAGTCTTAGTTGCACACTTTTTTTCTTAAGTTTAATAAACTTTGTTTGTTGTGTCTTTGGGTGAGTGATCTGTATGTTATCCTCTTGAACCTATGGGTGAGTGGTGTGTATGTTGTCATCTTGCACCTTTATATGATCTTGAGGATAAAAAACATCACTTAATCTTTTCTTTTATTTTCATTGTTATCCCAAGGAACCCAAAGTGTGTATGCTCTCCCCTTGCACTTCGTCCGGTCTTGGGTGACCAAAAAAACTTGGATCATTCATTTTAGGAGGCTTACCTAGGGATTTAATCACCCTAGGGGATGACCTCAATTCCCATGTTTTAGTGAAGTATAAAGATTGAGAGGTGAACCAAAATACACATCTCTTAGAAGTAAAATATTATCAATCTGAGCTAAACCTCCAAGAACTTTATACCTTGGAGAAGTGAAGATGGAGAGTTTGTCACCCTCTCCTCCCAACTATTTGGTGTTATCCCCTTTCATGTATGGATTGGGCCTCACGTACACTTGAGGTATCCAAAGCATATTGCAAGTATGAGCAGTTGGTGTTGTCATTAATTCCTATTGAGTTTGTTCTAACAATGTGAGCAGTTGATGCTTTGATTAGTTGCATTATGTTGTCATTAGTAAATTTAATAGTTTCAACCTCTAGTATTTCTTTGATAAGATTTTTTCTATGGTTGTGGAAGTGCTGAAGAGAATGAGGATGTGTCTCTAGTGCTTGGTTTCCAAGTTCTTTTGAGAAAACATGATAAAAAGAGGAAACAATGTGTTGTAGTGGTATTTTGGGTGACAAAGTTGTGTTCTAGTTTTTCTCAAAATTTATTCTAGGTTGAAGATCTGCCCACGTGATTCAAATATTTTAGTGAGAAGTGTTCAGAGGTGTTATATTCAAGAGTTCGTATGTTGGATCATTGTACAAAAGAAATTGTGTTTACTAGTGTGTGAACTACACATTGCAAAGGTGTCTTGGAGAGATGTATTTTTTCCATGTTTATCCATAGTTGTGTTTCAAGTATTTCAAATTTGAAGGTGTGTTGATGGTGTTGGTAGTTTACCTCATTCAAGAAGGTTTGATGTTTTGTGCTTCATAAGTTAGTTTTTCAAGTAACAATGTATGGCAGATTTGTCTAAGTGTACTAGATGTGTACATTCTTTATGTGGAATTTTTTGCGAAGGAGTTTGTTGGACTTCAAGGTGTTTGAGGAATATTCTAGATCATGCTCAAGTGTGGTGTGTAGTTCACAAGTCATCCTTGGGATTGAGGAAGCATGCACTTAAAGTTTAATGGTGTTTGCATGGGTAACGACTGACTTGGTGTTTACACTACATGCAAAAGATAAATATTGTTTGAGGAAGCATGTGATTGAGTGGTGTTGTTGATTTGGGTCCCAATTAATATTTCATGCGGTCCACATTCAATTCTATCCACCACGGAAGTGTTTTGGCACTAACCTAATTTGAATTTGCACATTTGAGGTGCATAGCCAACCTTGGAGAGGGTTTCAAGGTTGAAGATGATATAAGTATGAGCTGAGGTGTTGAAGGATGTCAAGATATATGTGTGAGATGAAAATGATGTGAAGTTCAAAGTCTTAGTGTACGAAATTGAGTAATGTAGTGCAAGCTTTCATGTGTTAGTTTATTGGATGCAATGAGCAGAAGGTGGCTACAATTCTTCAATCTGACTGTGAAGGTGTTGAAGTCATTGTGGTGGAATATTTTTGAATTGAGATGCTTTTATCTATGTAACATTTCTTCTCTATCTTCTTTTCTATTCTAGTAGTGAGCCTTTCTTCTTTGTGGCAATGAACCCTTCTACGGTGAGCCTTATTGTATTTGGTGTTGATATTAATTATATTGTGAGCTAATCCTCACCACAATTTTCCTCTCCTTTGGTTTTCCACATAAATTTGGTTTTCTCGTGTATGGTGTTAAGATGTTTTAGTTTATATTATTTTCTTTTTATTCTAATTCATGATAACAGAACTAAGGGTTAAATGAATGAATGTGGATCTAAATGTTAATGAGGGTTTTGAAGTTTTAAGGTACATGTGATTCACCCCCCTCTTAGTTGTCTTGTGCATTCAAAAATTGGTATCAGAGCAAGGTTTCTTGGAAGAAAGCTTAAACCACTTAAGGTAGATCTGGGATGGTGCACATGAAGGAGATCCCTATGTTTGATGGAATAGACTATGCATTTTGGAAGACAAGGATGGAAGGATTTTTGGAATATCTGGGGTATAATATCTAGAAATTAGTTAAGGATGGATACACTATGCCTAAAAATGGTTCGAACACTGAAAATGAACTCAAATCCCATGAAACTAATAGTAAAGCAAGGTATGCTCTCTTAAGTAGTCTTACAAATTCTGAATTGGTGAAAGTTATGAATATGAAAATCGGTAAAGCAATTTGAGATAAGTTGGAAAATATTTTTGAAGGAGATGATATGGTCAAACAAGCTAAGATGTATAATTTAAAATACCACATTTAAGAACTTGTAGATGTTTGAAGATGAAAACATTACAAGCTACATGTAAAGGGTAGATGAAGTGGTCAACTGCATCAGAGGTCTTGGAAGTAAAGTCAAGGAATCGAAAGTGGTAAATAAAATTCTTAGAACCCCACCTAAGGTTTACAATCACAAAATTTCTTATATTAAGGAGTTTGAAAATATAGATGAGCATTCTAGAGATCAATTGTATGGTTCTTTAACTGCATTTGAAATGAGATAATTTAGTCCAAATAATAGCGTAAAAGTTGAGACTACTTTAAAGGCTGCAAAAATAGTGAAAACTGAAGATCCAGATTAGGAAGATCTTGATGATGTGGAAGCTAACTTTGTAAGAAGGATGAGAAGGGGTACTGGTAAGTACAAGTTAAGTTACCTTTCAAATGTTTCAGTTGTAGAAAGATAGATCATTATGCTTCAAGATGTCCAAATAGAGTTGTGAATGAAAAAAACAAGGATAACAAAGGTAAGATGATTAAGAAAAGATCTTATGTTAGAGAAGATGCAAGTATTTCTAATGATGAATTTGATTATGGAGATGATGATGATGAATGTTTGTTCATGGCTTTAAAAGATGATTATGTTTATGCTAAATCTAAATGATGTGTGAAGGAATTCCCTCTAGAGAGAAAGGATAAGGCTGAAGGTACTCTGTGTGATCAGAAAACCTACACAAACTAACAAGAGATCATCAAACAAGAGTCAAACATGTTAGAAAAGAAAATATAATGCTCCCTATGAAATTCTTTAGCTAAATTCGAGAGAAAACATGGAAATAACAAGAAACTAATGAAATATAACATGTAACTCAAATTGAACTAGCTAAACCTCCATCCCATAGGGGGAGTGGTGCTCCTTTGATGTGGAAAGAAGCCCTTTCCCAATCCCTTTGATAATCTTGATGAAGTGTAGATGATCTAAGTGAGAAAATTGACTATAATCTAGCTAAATTGCTTGAAAATGATGAAAAGCTATGAACTGAAATGACTATAATGGAAATGCATGAATTTGTGGATCCATATTATGAAAATGATGCCTCTATTTATAGAAGACAAGGGTTGAAAAATGAGAGGATTTGATGAATTTGGGATAAATTGAGAGCCAATGAGAATGTGCCAAGTGTCACAATTCTATTGGATGAGGGTGGAGCACATTTTGGGAAATGTGTGAGTGGAGGAGGATGGAAGAGAAGTAAATGTTGTTGGTTGAGAATTTGAAATTGGTGTAAGAGGAATTGAATGAGATTTGAAAGGATGTAATAACATTTGAAAGGTTGTAAGAGAATTTATTGCAAATATAAGAGGATGTGATAGGTTTTTGAAAACCTTTGGAGGGAAATTTAATGAGAGGTGGTTGAGAGGAATATTCCTTGGAATATGCTTTGGTGAGGGAAAATAGATGAATTAAATATTAATTGAAATTATTTTCATGTGCAACCTAGTTAGTTGACCATGAGTTGATTTAACTCTTGAGGAGTTAAAAAATGGAGGAATTGATAATGATGATTAGAAAGCTGATTTAGGATTAATTAATCTAGAATTAGTTAATTGGAGTGATTTAGGATATGTGACATTTGATTTGATTGATTTTAATCAAATGGGAGGATTAAGAGAGGATTTAATTAAATGATTTTATTTAATTAAATAAGATAAATAATTAGTTAGAAGAAGGATGAATTAATCAACAAATTTAATTATTTGATTAATAACTGAATTTTCTAAATTTAATTAAATAATATTGATTATTTAATTAATTGATGAATTTGAAGTGATTTAGGAAGAAACAATGTTAGTTAATCAGAATCAAATGCATAGTATTAATCGGGACTTTCTACGGTGTCTACATTTTCCCCTCTTTGAAGCGAAGTACCTACTGCGTCAGATCAAAGAATAACACTACCATGATCAAAATTCAAAAGAATTTTAATTTTTTTGGATGCCCCACTGTTGCCCCAATGGAAGAAATTGTGCTACTACACTGCCCCCTCAAGAGATCGATCGAAAATTGCAAAATTTGGTCAAGCTCGTGAAAAATATTCAACAAAGATTCAAGAGTGGAAAACAACCCACGAGATGCGAATTTAGGCTTATGATGACGAAAACGGATCAAAACAGGCTTCATTTTGGAAAAAACAGATTAAATGGGTTCAAAAACCCTAAAAAATACCCAAAAAACTCTAAAAATTTTGCATAAAAGGGGGTAAGAGGGTCATTTTCAAATCATTTGCTCACTTGACCTTTAGAGATTTTGGCGATTTTTCTCTAAGGTGTTGATGGAATGGTTGCTCGTGTGCTTCCCAGACATTAGATGGATCAGGTTCGCGAGTTCCAACAACCTCAAGATGCAGGACCCTCGGTACACCCTTCAAAATTTTTCTCGTTTTGCATGTTTTTAGTGAATTTATTAGGGCTCTTTTAGGTCAACCACAAGCAGTCCTCTAGGGCGTCGCTTTTGTTTTGGGTGGCGTCACTTTTGCAGATGTTGACCCGTGTTTGCGCTAGAGCATCGCACGACGTTAGATGGTTCCAGAGTCACAAATAATTTTGACTCACCTTTGGAATATGGCGTTGCATGGCCCTAGGAAATTTTGGTGTTGTGCGGAAATGTAGACTCACCTTTGGAGAACAGTTTCACTTTTGATTATAGCGCCACATTTGCAAGACGTAGAGTGTCATTTTTGCAAATTCCGCGTCACCTTTTCCATGCTGACCCGCTTTTTCTTTTCTGAAAGATTTTTTTAATTTTGAAAGTGTCTGTTTAGCAAATTTTGTGATGTTGTGTGCATTTTGGTTGTAGGAGGTCTTTCTAGTGCTCCATTCGAAGGAGCACAAGAGTCGGTTGTTGTGAAGAGTGAGGCATTTGTCAGACCAGGCCATGTTTTTCCTTGGCATGATTGGATTCAGCCATATTGCTCAGATGCCCGAGGTGAAAACGCATCTTGCGATGATGACAACATTGGTTGAGAGATGGTGGAGCAAGACCTCTTCGTTGCACCTACCAACTGGTGAGGCCACAGTCACCTTGGAGGATGTATGGAAGATCGTAAGGATCCCTATTCACAGGGAGTGAATCATTTATGATGTTGAGGCTAGTGGTGATGCCATTTTCTTTGGCGTCGATTCATACGAGGTGGATAGTAGCCAGATAGACCTTCATCGATATGAGGGGATTTCCCCTGATTTGACTTTGTTTTTTGGCGCATTGATCTCAGGACTCCTTGTTCCTGATTGACGAGCTAGAGGATGCAACATTGGATGGGGGATCATTTGGTCCCAGATGATGGAGGACATGACCATCTATGCTTGGGGGCCAATCATTCTAGCCTCACTATACCATGACATGCACCGGGTCATATATAGTGGGGCTCGCAGCATTGGAGTGGGCGTTACCCTTCTTCACATGTGGTCCTATGAGCACATTGTCATTTTGAGGCCACAGATAACAAACATCCATACCGACTGCGATGATCTTGTGGCATACAGATACAGGGGGGATGACTACCCTTTAGTTCACAGGTATTACAGGCATCCCGCATTGGAGGCGGGTTCTGGATGAGATGACATTTTTCAGTGGAGGCCTTGGCTCCACTTACCCAGATGGCATGATGATGATGATCATATCTTCTATTATTGGTAATCCCAACATATGCAGGGGAGAGAGAATTATATGGTCGAGTGGTAATTCCCAGATAGGGTTGCTCGACAGTTCGGGGAGGTGCAGGATGCATCTGATGATACATAGAGAGCCATTTTTGCTCGTAGGACTAGAGAGACATCATGGGGATAGAGGATCCAACCTCAGCAGACAATCAAAATTTTTAGAAAGTTGGTCATGGTGCCATGGGTATACTTTGATGGTCCTATGAATGTAGGGACCACCCAAGCTTATGATGCATATTAGTGGGCTCATGCTCGATTCAATTGACCTTACTAGCTGTGCTAGCTATGGTGAGAGGGCGGGTCAGAGGGCCCAAGGTTGGGTAGGTACCACAATTGCCAAGAGATCAGCCACATGATGGATAGGACGGGGGTGGGGATCATGATGGACAGATCCCACCATTGGTGCCACCTATCGGATAGAGGCCACCAGTCCATCCACATCAACAACCACACATACCACCCCCATGACCACCACTGAGTCCTGATCTTAGGGATGGATAGATAGTAACTTTGCAGGCACAAATTCAGGTTTTGATAGGGCAGCTTCAATAGGCATAAGCCCAGATTTAGACATTGGTCTAGGAGAGGGACTAGGCTCAGCAGGAGGTGGCGCAAGAGCGCTAGATGAGGCAGGATTCAAATATGGCCTTAGCACTAGAGACAGGATGGAGGAAACAACTAGAGGCTGCAACACAACAGATTCAGGGACGAGCCATGGTTTTTCCTGAGATGTATGGGTGAGTGATGCAGGAGGCCTCATATTACAAGGTAGTGTACTATAGAGTTGTGGCACAGGAGTGGCGGGAGCCAGATTTCTCCCATCTTATCTAGATTGCTCCCACTAGGACCCCTCATGCAGGCACATCAGGGAGACCATTGGGGTCTCACCATCAGAGCCGAGGCAACCATCACGGGGATAGATAAAGTGAGGGCAGCTCGGGATATTAATAGTACACTTGGACACACTTTTTTGTACAACTTGATTTATGATGTGTATACATTCATTCGATGAGTTTTTTGACTAGCCTCTTGTATATTCGATGATGGTACTATATATCTGATTCTGATGTATCATGACATTCAAATTTTTTGATATATATATGAGGTGACTTGCGATGCGTTTATATGATGTGATGGTTATTTTATTTTATGTGATGGATATATATGGATGGATTCATGTAATGTTTATACTATGATGGATCTATGTGGATTCACTTTTATGTGATGGATGCAAATCTATTTATGTAATGCAATGACATGTTCCATTTCTTTTTCAGTGTCTTTTCTATGTGCAAGATGATGATGCAATATGTATGTATGCATGATGCAAAATGTGATGATTATGATGATGCTCATATGATTATGTGAATGGATGTTTTATACAAATGTGACATTATGCCTAACTTCTTTTTCAATATTTTTTTCCATGTGCGATGTATGTATGGATGATGCAATATGTGATGATTATGATAATGCTTATGAAATGAATTTTTTATTCAAATGCATGGTTTATGATATGCTTAGAATAACCAATCTATATTATGATGGATGAAAATGCAATGAGATGATTGATGTTTCCTATTATGATGATATGTGTAGTATGTTGATGGTTTGTGGATGTAGGATGGATGCATATATAGATGTTTTTATTTCTAAATGTCATGATACCATGTTAGTATTAGTATATGGAAATATAGAAGAAAGAGAAATCAACCCTTGACTTCGAGATGATGTATGATGATGTAGAAACTTGATGATAATGATGATGATTGCTTATCAGAGATTAGGGACATAAAGGGCTTACTTACCTTATTTTTGATAACACACATAGATACAATGCATCAAGGTATACAGAACAAAGATGTTGTACCTAGTGTGACGAACTTTGACTTGACAATCAGATAGGAGTATCCTTGTTCATACTTGGAATATAGGACCCTATTAGAATGCAGTTTATATATTTCAAACTGTAAATGGTGATTTTGGTTTGACCCCTATCACAATGCTTTGCTCCTCTTAGGGTTTTTCACCTAAAAAGAGAAAGGGGATTGGATGGTGGACCAAAATGCAAAGGTTTACACTCAAGACTAATGTTAATGAGATATTTTATGCCTAATTAATATTTCCTAATGCTCTTATTTGAAAATGAAATGATTTAATGATGCAAAACTATGAAAATGTAAAGTGCTGGAAAACACAATGTGATATGCAGAAATGCCTAAGAAATGCAACTAAATGATGAAATAACAGAAAAAAATGGAAGAGGTGCACCTAGAATCAGAAGTATGATGTTGGAAGATTCTAGAATTCTAAAAATTTGACTGAAATGTTGACTAGGACACTTAGGCCAGTCTGGGCGACTTAGTCCCAGTTTTGGGAAACTTTGCCAGAATGAGAATCTACCAAATGGGTATCTAGAAATGTCAAAATTAGTTTTCAGGCCTGGAAGTAGGACTAATTCACCACTAGTGGTGAATTATTCCTCTTGCAAATCTGAAAGAATTCTGGACAAAATCTGGAAGTCTCTGATCTGTACTTTCTTTTTTGACAGGTGTCCACACTTGATTCTATAGAAAACAGGGTAGAAAGTCTCTCCAAGCTTGAATTAGGGTTGTCTTGACTTGATTGACTTTGTGCACTTTTTGATCACTTTTCAACACCTATTGCTTGACAAATCTGTGTACAAATGCAAAAGGGGAAAAATGGTTGAGGGTTAGAGAATAGGGGTTTTCCTTGGTCAAACCCCACTTTGGTAATCAAACCCTAAACAATGAAATAGAATGAAAAGATAGTGATAAATAGATAACATGCAAGTGAAAATGTCATAAACTTACCACACCATTGATGCTCAAAATCTTAAGATGTGCAATGAAGAACTCTAATAGCTTGACTTGACAATGCTTGATTTGCTTGAATGCTTAATGAGTGCAAGAGATTGTATGTGATTTGGAGATAGATGATTGTAGGAGATGTAAAATGAGGTGAAAAACCCTTATTTATACTTTATTTTACTAAAATTTCTCGAAAGGAACACATCATAGGCCGACCTCAAGGGTTAGAGGTTAAAATCCCACTAGAAATTTAAAATAATTTTGAGTTTTGTGCCAAAAAGGACTAAGTCGCCCCTATTGGTGACTTAGTCCCACTTAAGCAAATTAAGTGGGTGTCAGGAATTGCGGGGCATTAAATGTTGTCCAACAGGGATATCCTCAAAAACACACTTGAAAATGACTGAAAAGTGTATTAAGGGGTCATTTAGACATGAGAAAGGGTTGAGTTAGTGAAATTAAGCCTAGAAAAGAGTGAAATCTTGTTACAAGACTTTACAACACTTCAAAATAGCACTTACTAAGTGATAAAAAGGTGCTTTTTAGGTGAATTGTAATGAATAGTCTAGAAAAGTGTAGAAATTTTTTACAACACTTCACAACACCTTCACAAGACATCATAATTTGAATGTTTAAGCCCTAATGTGAATGTTTTGACCACATTACAAAATTATACCTATGAAAAATTTAAGCCAAATCCCATTAGAAAGACTCAAGTGAGCATAAAAATGTCAACTATACATTTTTTGGTGACACATTAAGCGCCCACTTTAGTGAGAGGATGAACTTGCTTCAAACTCTCGCTAAAGTAGCCCAACATGTACATCGTGAGGGATCATAATGTACTTATGTTAGATGAAACAACAATAATCAAGAGGTATGATCAAGCCCCAAGGATCAAGATTTCATGGCAAACCAAACATAAGAAGAAAGGAACACACATAATGATGAGAAGGAATGAAAGCTTCGATCGTCTGTCCAACTTGTTGTGGATTAGATCTAGGATGATTGTTTGTAAAAGAGGATGCATACTCACTTTGGGGTGACATAAATCATGGCAATCCATAGGGTGAGAAAACCCAAAAAGGTGAAGTACATACGCTAGTTGGTATGCACTTGTGACAGATTTTTGGACCCAATGGACTCTTTGACTCTTATAGGGTTTTTCACCTAAAAGGAGAGAGATTAGATGCAAAAATGCTTATGTAACACTTAAATCATGATGTATGCAATGTGATATGATGTAAATGGAGTGATCTAAGTGCTGATAAACTATGAGATTTATCAAACATGCATACAAAATCTAAGAATTATGACTTGTTTGAAAACACATTATGTATGGCTAAAATGAACTAAGTGGATGAAATATGTAGAATAGAAAGGAGTGGATGAAATCAGAGTGCACCTAGGAAAAATGTGATGAATCTAGAATGTATGGAGTGTTGATTGATGATGTTCTTCAAGCCTAACAGGACTCATTTTCCATCTAGGGCGAATCAGTCCTTGTTTTGGTGAAAACTTTCAAAAACTTGTTTCTGTCTACTGAGAGCTGGATTTTGATAAAAATAGTTTTCATGGCCACAGATGGGACTAATTCTCCATGCTTGGAAAATCAGTCTTCCTTCAGGGATCTGAAAAGTTAGGGGATGATTCTATAGCTTCAGATCTGCAATTCTACCTTCTATAGGTGTCCGCTTCAGAAATTGTCAGAATCGGGTTTGAAAGTGACTTTTTGTTGATGATTTGACTTGAATGAAGAGGATAAGACTTTAATCAATTTGAAATGAAATCTCAATGATTATCAAGCTTCCAAAGGACTTGAATCTGCATACAAAGAAAATGAGAAAGAGAAATTGTTGATTGTTAAGGCATGGGGGTTTGCCTAAGTCAAGCCCCGTTTAGGTAATTAAACCAAAATGATGAAATAAAGGAATGAAACATGAAACAATAGAGTATATTTCCTTTCCATGATGATAGATCTTGAAAGTATGCAAAAAAACATGTAGAATTAGCCCTTGGATGCTTTAGAAAGCTAGCTTGAAGACTTCTAATGAAGAAACCCTAAGTTGCTTGACTTGAGATAGAAAATAAAAGATGGGAGATATAATAATGAGATAGGATGTGTAAAAATGAGGGTAAAAATACTTATTTATAGACAAGTGTGCCTTAGTACTTGATAATACCTCATCATAGGCTGACATGTAGTGAAAATAAACTTTAAATTTCACCTTTTCCCACTCAAAGGTCAAAATGGGTGCTAGATAGGACTCATTCACCACACATGGTGAATGGGTCCCACCTGGATGGGATAGATTCACCATGTATGGTGAATGGGTCCCACAGGGGCCATTTTGACACCTAAGAAGCCAAGGAATCAGGAAATAAGGTTGAAAATACCATTTTGCCAGGTATTTGATCAATTAAAGCCTCAGGATGCATAATATGGGTTAATTAAGACCTATTAGTGATGTTGCAAATGTTAAATAGGGATTGGGACACATAAATCAATGTGAAAGTGTGATTTAATACACTTTACAACACTAAAATGAGGTCCACATAGCCTAGAAGGGCACAAGAACCAATATGAATGTGTAAATCACACTACAACACTAGTTTATCATTAAATTTACATTAAGAACCTTCTAGATTTATGTAATTATGTAATTAAAAACATTTTCTAATGTTGAATTAGGGAGAAATAATTTAATTGAGTCTAGAAAAGTGTGAAAGTCCTTTACAAGACTTTACAACACCTTTACAACATGTCATTAAAAGCATGTTGTTTGATTTACAAGGGTCTGAGACCTAGTGTGGACACATAAAATGTCTCACAACACTATATTAAGGCCTCATTAAGTCCGTTTTATCATGAATTAATCCCATGTCAAGCAAAGGGTCCTTTTTTCTATGGCACAACACTCACAAACACATAGGTGGCTATGGGGAAGGTCGTGCCATTGAATGGGCTTCCCGCTCAACCATATCAAAGTTATACCTCCTGATAACTTTAACAAGGTGCCACAAAGACAATGTCGGTTCATGCTTCATGAGACAAGCAAAGCTTCGTATGCTTATAACTCATGAACAAATGCAAAACGGTACCACAATCATGAAAGTTGTGTTATGCAAGGTGGTAAAAGTGTAAAAGGTAAAAATGCAAAACTAAAATGCAGAAGGTGTTTAAAGGAGTCTTTTTAAGTTCATGCAAGGTTTATAACTTAGGGAACATTGTGTCTAAAGTTTCCACGAGAGGACCAATCAAAGAATAGAAAATTCACAACTTAGGGGATGCAGTGCGTTGCATCAGGCCACTAAGAGGAATGTAATATGGTAGGATAGATCACACTTATGAAGGACATCATTCCCAATTCCATCCACAAAGTGAAAAATGCGTCATATGAAGTGACAAGTCTACACTAGGAATGTAAGAATGAAAATGAAAATGATGCCAATGTATGCCCCCCACTTGAAAGAAATTGCTACACAATGCTCTGAGAGCAATTACTTTAAAGTAGCAAAGGAAAGAGGATGAAAAAAGAAAAACAAGACATGAGAGCCAAATTGGAAAGCCTCTATTCCAAGTCATATGTTTCTAAGTTAGGCCGCGCCATGTAAATGGAAAAGGAAACAAAAGAAAGGGATTTTCCCCCAAAAAAGGAACACGCCAAACACATAAGGGATCTATGGATTTGGGGTCAGTATGTTCTTTGCTGCAATGTTTTTATGAAAGAGCTTGAAAATGTCATCATTCCACAAAGCACATAGAACTGGAAGAATGACACAAAGAGAGCAAAAAAAAATGAAAAATGAAGTCTGTTTTGAGGCAACATGGAAGAGAAAATGCAGTCTCAATGCCTTGCATCGTCCCCAAAAGGAAAACACAAGCGAAAAGAAAATGAAAAGGAAAAATCAAAGGGAAAGCTTTTGGGTCAACATGAAGGAGAAATTGCGGTCTCGATACCTTGCATCATCCCCAAAAGGAAAAAACAAGGAAAAAAGGCAAAAAAGGATCTTTTGGGTCAACATGGAAGAGACATAGGGTGTCTCAATGCTTTGCGTCATTCCCAAAAGGAGAACACAAAAAAAAGAAAAAGGCGATGCATGACATAGAGAAGAATAGAGGTACAAATAGAAGAAGTGTACAAAGAGAGGGAACATCAAACACATGTTATGGGGGAACATGATACACACATACAAGAAAATAAAAGAAAAAGGAAAATGTAAAAGGATATCAAGGCAAATGAAATTCAACCATCTAACAAGTCATCCACCTCCCAATCATGTTCAATGTATTGTGAGGGTGGTTGACTATCCAAAGGAAGAATTGTAAGTGTCAAACTAGGAGATGTGCTAGGTTCTTGACTTGGCTGAGAAGATTTATCATTTAATCTCATGGTAGATGAAAATAACGAGTTTAGATTGTTATGCACTTCTTCATCTATTTTTGTGATCTCTTCATCATCATCGTCATCAAGATTGATTACAATAGGAGGACGAAGGGTTATTTCCAAGGAAGGATGGATCAAAATTTGAGGTTTTTGGATCAGTTCATTTTGTTGTGAGGGATAGATCGTGTTATCTTGTGGTGGGTCAAGAGGAGGAGGGTGATCATCTATTGCTTTTGTCAAAGGAAGAGGTTGATTGTCTTGATTATTTTTGTTTTGCATTTGACAAGCAAGGAGACGACGATGACGCCTACGCTCTCTAGCACCACGGTTTCATTTAATTTTATTTTGAAGTTGCTGAGGTGTAAGAGTGGGTTGATCCATCATAGGTTCCTTTTTTTCTAGAGGGGGAAGAATGGAAGAAAGCGAAGAAGACGGTTCAATCACTTTCTCTTTAGCTTTATACACTTGTTTAATGCAGGGAGGCATGACGAGATTGGTTTCATTTTCTCTTGGTCATTTAAACAAGGAAGGGGAAATGTTTATGGGTGGATGTTCATGAGGTTGTGGGGTTTGTTCAATGTCAGATTTAGGCTGAAGCATGGTTTGAACTAGGATAGGAGTGGAAGTGGACGAGAATGTGTTATGAAGAGAAAATTCAACTATGCGTTTGGATTTAAAATTTTGATAGGATATGAAAAAGAAATCTGTATGAGGGGTGATGGGCTCCATAGGCTATGAAAATGTAAACATCAATTTTGGTTTGACCCCTGTCACAATGCTTTACTCCTCTTAGGGTTTTTCAGCTAAAAGGAGAAAGGTGATTGGATGGGGGACCAAAATTCAAAGGTTTACACTCAAGACTAATGTTAATGACATTTTTTATGCCTAATTAAGATGTCCTAATGCTCTGATTTGAAAATGAAATGATTTAATGATGGAAAACTATGAAAATGTAAAGTGCTGGAAAACACAATGTGATATGCAGAAATGCCTAAGAAATGCAACTAAATGATGAAATAATAGAACATAATGGAAGAGGTGCACTTGGAATTAGAAGTTTGATGTTCGAAGATTATGGAATTCTAAAAATTTGACTAAAATGTTGACCGGGACACTTAGGCCAGTTTGGGCGACTTAGTCCTAGTTTCGGGAAACTTTGCTGGAACGAGAATCTGCCAAATGGGTATCTAGAAATGTCAAAATCAGTTTTTAGGACCGGAAGCAGGACTAATTCACCACTAGTGGTGACTTAGTCCTCCTACAAATCTCAGGGAACTCTAGATAGAATCTGGAAGTCTCAGATTTGTACTTTCTTTTTTGATAGGTGTCCACACTTGATTCTATAGAAAACAGGGTAGAAAGTCTCTCCAAGCTTGAATTAGGGTTGTCTCGACTTGATTGAATTTATGCACTTTTTGATCACTTTTCAACACCTATTGCTTGAAAAATCTACATACAAATGGAAAAGGGGAAAAATGGTTGAGGGTTAGAGAATAGGGGTTTGCCTTGGTCAAACCCCACTTTGGTAATAAACCTTAAACAATGAAATAGAATGAAAAGAGAGTGATAAATAGATAACATGCAAGTGCAAATTTCATAAAATTACCACACCATTGATGCTCAAAGTATTAAGATGTGCAATGAAGAACTCCAATAGCTTGACTTGACAATGCTTGATTTGCTTGAATGCTTAATGAGTGCAAGAGATTGTATGTGATTTGGAGATAGATGATTGTAGGAGATGTAAAATGAGGTGAAAAACCCTTATTTATACTTTATTTTACTAAAATTTCCCAAAAGTAACACATCACAGGCTGACCTCAAGGGTTAGAGGTCAAAATCCGACTAGAAATTTAAAATTATTTTGAGTTTTGTGCCAAAAAGGACTAAGTCACCCCTATTGGTGACTTAGTACCACTTAAAAAAATTAAGTGGGTGTCAGGAATTACGGGGAATTAAATGTTGTCCAACAGAGATATCCTAAAAAAAACACTTGAAAATGGTCAGAAAGTGTATTAAGGGGTCATTTAGACATGAGAAAGGGTTAAGTTAGGGAAATTAAGCCTATAAAAGAGTGAAATCTTGTTACAAGACTTTACAACACTTCAAAATAGGACTTAATAAGTGATAAAAAGGTGATTTTTAGGTGAATTGTAATGAATAGAGTCTAGAAAAGTGTAGAAATATTTTACAACACTTCACAACAACTTCACAAGACATCATAGTTTGAATGTTTAAGCCCTAATGTGAATGTTTTGACCACATTACAACATTATGCCTAGGAAAAAATCAAGCCAAAGCCCATTAGAAAGACTCAAGTGAGCATAAAAATGTCAACTATACATTTTTTGGTGACACACAAACATCTCAGACCAAAACATAGAAAGGAAAAATGTTTCCAGGTAATAGTCAACAAGACATTTAAAACACCCTCCCTACAGATCAAACAAAGTAAGCATGACCAAGGTTATATTATAAGAATATCCAACAAGCATAATAGAAAAAGATAATGATCAATGCCCCATTCCTTTCTCTCTAAATATTTTTGATTAGACATCATCGAGAGGTCATTGGAATGAGCGCAATAAGATAAATCAACAAGAAAAGATCAAGTAAACAAACAAGCTAATGTTCTTCATATCTCTAGCCGAGACTAAACTATAGTGATGCTTGATGTTGATGTCCATTGTAGGAAGGATGCATCCTAGGACATGATGTTATCAGATTATTTTGGGATTTAAGTGTATGATGGGCTATTAATACCAAGAGTTTACCAACTTGTTTACCTACTGACCTAGACTTGAGACCTTGATGTTTGAGTTTTCACTTGCAATTTGCTATACTTGTTTCCGATTGTTTCAAAAAAAATTTAGAGTGACGATTGATTTATTGTGAGTGGATGTTTATTGCAGGTGAACGTGAAATGGGATGGATGATTTTTTGGGGTTTTTAAATGTTTTTGGTATTTTGAAATGTTTTGAGGCTATTTTTGGTATTTTCTGAGATTTTTAAAATGTTTTTATTTTCAAAATTTCTAATGTTTTTGGTGTTTTATGAGATTTTGACCAAGAACCTAACCTAAATACCTATCCTAGGGGCCTCGGGGGTTGATCAAATATTAGCCTTGCCTACATTATATACGCAAAGACCATGTAGTTTGACTAACACAGACTCATTTATTGATGAGAAATGAACAAATGGATTGTGAGTTTATTTGATAGAATCCTAAAGGACTAACTGTTGGTGTAATTAATTAATTAATTATTACACTAGCATAAGTTAACTTAGGTATTGCATCTAATTAATTAATTCCTAGGTTTCATTATTAGATAAATCATTTAATAAATGGGATAATATTCCCTTCCTTATTTGTAGGAGATAAGATTCCTTCTAGAAGATGAGTTGTCCTTCTAGAACTTATCTCCTCATTTAATGATCATCTAGATAGGATTCACATGTTGTCACATGTTGTTAGATCAAGACACATGGCAACATCTCATGCATATTAGGTTTTACTTCTTGCCTATATATTCAGGCATCTTGTTCATTTGTAATATATCTTTTTCATCATATCAATAGAATCTTTAATCAAGCATTCCATAGTTGCAACACTTTCTGGTGGTTGATTATCTTTCCTGGCTCAAAGGTCCTCCATCGAAGACTACAGCTTGAAGGACTGTGCATCCATAATCTCAACATGGTATCAAAGCTTATCTAGTGAAACGTCAACCCTCGATCAAGAAAGTTGGTGTGCGAGATTCTCCGCAGGCTTGAAGGTTTCCATTGAAGGCTACTTGTTTCCACCCAGGGACCAAGCTGATTTCTGAAGCAGATAGAGTCAGATCTAAGCTCGCCATTGTCTTTAGAAGGCCTCAAAACCCTAGGATCGCCTGCCCATTCATCAAAATAGGATACATCAACCTGGGAGCCATCAGAGGTATTTTTAGGGTTTGCAAAATCAATCGTACTATCCGTACAATTTGTAGCAAAAAATCATCCCGGTCAGTTGTCCTCTGAGGCAAATTTATTTTAGTAGCAAACCACTTTTCATTTCAGAAAAATCGGGGGCACATCAATGATGGCCTTGCCTATGTTTAGAGATCAGAGACCCATAGTTTGACAAAACGATACTATTTTTGACTATTTTTGACTTTTTGACCTATTTTTGGATTTTTGATATGTTTTGGATGTTTTTGGGTTTTCTGATTTTCTGATTTAAGGAATATTTTAAGAATATACACAAATTCAATCTAATGTAGGCATAAAAACAAGCCCCTAGTGTGATGCGATAGACTACTCTAATATAGGCAAGACAAACTGACCTTAGGAATGTGCCAAGTAGTTCTAGGATGGATCATGATACAAACATAGGATCAAGCTATGATGCAGACGTGGGTGGGTGTTGGAATGATCAATGGAATGCGATGGATGAATGATGTAGAATAAGCTATAGAGATCATGGTGGATGGAAATTGCTTATTTACACAAGGCACCTATTTTTTAGGTTTCCACCAAGGTACTTTCCCAAAGTGGTACTAAAGTGGTTTTCACTAGAGGATGATTTTTTTCTTTACTATTTTCAATTTGATTTTTTGGATTTTTCATATTTTTATATTTTTTGGATTTATACCTTGCAAGTTTAGGCATAAAACTTTTTGAGATGGGAGCTATTGATAGGCTCCTATAGAGGCTCAACTTTGGGTGTTGATAATTGATATGCTCCTAATTTGTAGCTTGTTGTGATGATGAAGGGTCCCAACCAATTGGGTTCAAACTTTCCCTTGCTATCTCAATTTGGTACATTTTTCTTATTCTCCTTCAATACGATCTCTTTGACTTGAAAGGTATGACTCCTAATCTTCTTATTGTAACTTTGCTTGAGACAATTCTGATAGACTTGTAGATGGTTCAAGGAATCCATGCACCACTCATCCAGTATTTCTAGCTTGTTCAACTGTGACCCTGATATTCTTCATCAGTGATGAGATTCTGCAATGATATTCTTAAGGATGGGAGCTCGATCTCAATGGGAAGGATGGCTTCTGATCCATAGACTAGGGAGAATGGGGTTGCACCTATTGGTGTGTGGATACTCATTTGGTAGGCCCATTAGGCAGGATTCAATTGTAAGTGCCAGTCATGACCAACTTCATTGATTGTTTTCTTTAGGGTTTTCAAGATGGTTTTATTCATAGCCTCAACTTGGCCGTTTCCCTGGGGGTAATATGGAGTGGACAAGAAATGTTGGATATTGAATTTTTGGCATAGTTCTTAAGCATCCTAGTTTTTGAAAGGTGTCTCATTATCTGAGATAAGGGTTTGTGGGACACCGTAGTGGAAAATGAGGTAGTTTATAATGAACTTGGAAATCTGCTTCCCTATGATGTAGGTCATTAGAATGGCCTCTACCCACTTTGTGAAGTACTTAGTGGAAGTGATAATGAACTTGTGTCCATTGGATGAGGTGGATGTTATTTTACCAATGAGATCAAGCCCCCATTGTGAAAAGGGCCAAGGTGTTATAATTGGTTGGAGCTCCTGAGTTGGTGCATGGATGAGATCCCCATGCTATTGGCATTGCAAACACCTTCATACATATTCATGAGCTTCTTTCTCCATTGTAGGCCAATAGTACCCAGTCCTTAGCAGTTTCTTATCCAAGGTCATGCCACTCGAATGTGATCCAAAAATGCCATTATGTACCTCAGTTAAAGCAGTCAAATCCTCCTTAGGGTTAATGCATTAGAACATGGTTCCTTTGATACTCCTACAGTATAGGGTGTCTCCTAAGATAACAAAATGTGGTGAATTCTTGACAAATGTTCTTTTTAAGTTTGGGGTGATATCAACAGGGAGGACTCCTATTTTCAAGTAGGTGTTTATGTCATGGTACCAAAGATCATCAGGACCAACAATTTCACACATGAATTTAGACTCTGGTACCTTGAATATTGGTATGAGAAGTCACTCTACCAGGAATTCATGTTTATGGACATTGCATGGGATATCCAGTAGTGATTCGATTGTTTCCATAGCATAAGTTGCTTTGTTGTTTGCTCTGGGTATGTGCTCAAACGTGATGTCTATGAAGAATTACTTGAGGCATTCCACTAGTTTCTTGTATGGGGTAAATTTTTCATCCTTCATTTGGTATTCATTATTGACCTGGTTGATGATAAGCTGTGAGTCCCCATAGAATTTAAGTGCCATGATCTTCCATTGTACTACAATTCTGAGTCCTATGACAAGAGCCTCGTACTCTAATTTTTTTTTTTGTGCAAGGAAAAGATAACTTATATGAATTTGGTATGCAATCCCCTTGTGGTGTTATGAAGAAGACCCCTACTCTTGACCCATGCCATGTGTAGGATCCATCAAAATATAATTTCCAATGATCTGCCGCACTTATGTTAAAGATTGACTCATTAGGGAATTCTAATATCAATAGGCTCTTTGAATGTATCAGTGCTTCTGCTATATGTTATACAATTACTTTTCCTTTAATGGATTCTGTTCTACATACTCAATGTCATGTTCTGTCAGGATCATGACCCACTTAGCCATTCACCCTGTGAGTGTTGCTTTAGAAAGTAGATACTTGAGAGGATCTATCTTGGCGATGAGTTTTATCTAATGAGCCAACATATAGTGAATGAATTTTTGTGCAGCAAACACTACTATGAGGAAAGCTTTCTCGATGAATTTGTAATTCATTTCAGGTCCTACCATGGTTCTACTGATATAGTAAATAGCTCTCTTTCCCATTTTCATCATGTTGTTGTTGTTGCCAATATATACAAAATCAATGGCTTGTTCAGAATTGGTGGCATAAGGACTGGTGGTGTGAGAAAGTACTCGTTGATTTTATTGAACACCTGATCACATTTCTCATTCCATTTGTATGCTACCCCCTTGTGGAGTAGATGAGAATATGGGATAGCCTTATCTCCTAATTATGCTATAAACTGACAAATGGATTGGAGTCTTCCTTGCAAACCCCTTAATTACTTTAATTTTCTTGGTGCTTCCATCTCAATAATTTCTTTGACTTTGGAAGGGTCTATCTCGATTCCCATCATCGATACAATATACCCTAGGAGTTTTCCAGATTGCACACCAAAGACACATTTCTTAGGATTGACCCTAACCTTGTATTCTTCTAGCTTGTCAAAGATGGAGCTCAAAGCCGCTATGTGATCCTAACACTTTCTTGATTTAGCTAATATGTCATCCACATAGTCTTCCACAATTTTGTGAATCATGTCATGGAAGATTAGTGTCATAGCTCTTTGGTAGGTAGCTCCTGCATTTTTCAGCCCAAATGGCATCATGTTCTAGTAGTAAGTTCCCCATGGGCAGGTGAAAGCTGTTTTGTGTTGATCATCCTTAGCTATCATGATCTAATTGTACCCTAAAAAATCCATCCATTAGTGATAGCATTTCATGCCCTGCCGTCATATCCACAATCATGTCTATATTTGGAAGAGGGAAATCATCCTTAGGACATGCTTTTTTCAAGTCCCTGAAGTTAGTGCAAATGCGGATGCCTCCAGTAGGCTTAGAGACAAGTTCAAGGTTTGAAACCCATTCTAGATAATCAATTGGCCATATGAAGCTAACATCAAGGAGCTTCTGTAATTCAAAATTGACCAGTAATGCTATTTGTGGATGCATCTTTCTTAGATTTTTTCTTACTGGTTTTTCCTCTGGTTAGATGACTAGATGGTGAACCATAACCTCTGGATCAAGACCAAGCATGTCAACATAGGTCCATGCAAATTTTACCTTTCTTTCTCTTAGAAATGCAACTAGAAGTTCCTGTTCTTCTATCAAAAGTGATTCTACATAGAAGGTGATATGTGGTGTTTCCTTGGTTCCTAGGTTGACTGGATTACATTTCTCTAACAAGATCGTTGACTTTTCCTGATGAATAAAACTAAGGGGAAGATTGAATCCCTCATCCTTTGGTGCCTCAGAGAGGTTTTCACCATCAGATACGTCCTTTATTTTTACTATTTTTGGGTCAGAAAGTGCCACAATGTGGTTTTCACTTAAAGACCTAGATATCACTCTTAAATTTTCAATTTTGTGACTGAAGGATTCAATCATTTCCCCATAGTATGCATGTGTGTCTAGCTCAATGTTGAACCCACCTTTATGATCCCCACATGGTAGAGAATCTCGTAGTCCCATGAATTCTGAGAGAGCCTAATTGTTTTTGAATGTATCCAAGATCGATGGTCCTCGTTGGTCATAATCGATGAGTTGGGAGTAGACAATTTTTAGCTCATTGGTCTAGTTACTTGGTTCTAAAGATAGGGTACTGATCATGAAAAAAGAGGAATCATCAAATAACATGGGTAGGTTAGTGATGGGGTCCTCATCACATACATCAGTTATATCAAAGGTAAAGTTATCTAAAGGTAAACCTGTGGATACCGGTATCTGAAGAGGAGCTTTGACCTTTTTAACCGGGGCACCTTTGCCACATATGGTTATCTTCAGAGGGGTACATCCAAGGCCAAGATTCTTCATATGATTCTTAGGAATGATAGGTTCTAGTAGGCCATTATCCTTTTCCCCAAGCTTTTCATTTTTGTTATAGCCCCATCCTTACATTAACTATAGTCCTTTATTGTTATTGTCCATGGGAAGATTAGGTACGGGCATTTCATCTTGATACAATAAGCTTGATATGTCCCTTTCATCTACCATTTCTTGACTTAGGTCTCCCCATATTTCTAATCTAGAGAGGTTTGCTTTGAAGGTTTGAGCTGATGTGTCAATTGATGGTTGGGGTTGCCCATGAGATTGAGGAGATTGAGGTAACTCTCCTATTACAAAGGCACCCTTTTTAATTTTTTAGTCCCCACACTCATTATCTTGGATAATGACTTTAATATCAGAGATGTCCAAAATGGAGGGTGTATTTGTCTCAGAAGTGGAGGCTAAGGTAGATGGGTATATATATGGAGATGTGGGTCCCTCATCATTCTTCGGGACTTGAGGGATCTTGTAGTACTTGGCTTCCATATTTTTGCAATAATAAAATGGTTCGGGATCTCCATGGACTATGACCTTTTGATTTTGATAAGGAAACTTGACACATTGATGGAAGGTGGATGTGACAACCTACATCCCATGGATCCATGGGTGCCCCAGGAGGATATTGTAAGTTAGTTCAAGATCAAGGACTTGGCATGTGGTTTCCATGATAGCTGGCCCTTCTTGAATAGGGAGTTGAATGGTGCCTTGAGACACCCATTCTTGATCATCATATGCCCTGATAGTAATACCCTTACATTTTTCAATCACATCTTCAGAGAATCCTAGATTCTTTATTAGCTTGAGAGTAAAAATATTTAACCTTGCACCTCCATCCACCAAGACTCTTTTGACTTTATTCTTATGAACTAGGACTTCAAGATGGAGCCCGCGGTTATGAGATGGTTGCGTTTGGAAGTCCTGATAAAAATATGTTAGGAGATGTGGGGTGGTGATATGTTCGACCATAGCTTGGAACTAATCTACATCAAGATCTGTGGGGACAATGGATGAATCCAATGCCTTTCCTAGGATTTCCCTATGTGTTGGTGAGATATTCAGTAACTCCATGATGGAGATCTGGAGGGGTCTTGTTCAGTTGATCTAGGATATTATAACCACTAAGTACTGACTTTGGATTGGTGGCAAATGCCTTTGGTGGTTGGGATTGTCCTGAAATGGTAATTCTGCCACCACGTGTGGTGACTCCATAGTCAGCTTTGGATCCTTTGATGTTAACAATGGAGACCTACTCATCTAAGGATGCAACAACATGGTCGTAAACATGGTTCACATTATTATACTTCACCTTACCATTTTTGTTTCCCTTATTGTGATCTAGCATCAAATTCATGTGTATTTTGAGATATTGATTTCCTATAGGTTGTTCAATGGTTATGGTTTTTTAATTGATGAGGTCATGAATTAGATTTTTAAGTCATATGTAGCTGGCCATTATGTGTCCCTTAATTTTGTGAAAATCGCAGAGATGTTTCTCATTATACCATGGTGGTTTAACTTGGGGCTCTTGATAATTGTCATAAATATGGATCTTGATGAGTTTTTCTTGTATCAACTATTGCAGGATAGACTCAATTGGTTTGCCAAGTGGCGTGTATTTTTGTTTAAGGGGATACCTGTTCCTTGGAGGTGGTCCCCCTTGATTATTCAAATTATTGACCGCTTCATTGTTGGTTTGTTGTGATGATGTGTTGGCTTGTGTTTTGTTTTGGTTATTGAATTGTGGTTGTTGATATGATTGTGTGTTTTTCCTTGGAGCACTGATAATAACTTTGGCATCAACCACACCATTGTTAGTGAAATTTTTGTTCTTTTCCCATGTGCGAGGTTTTTTGTTGTAACTGGTGGATGGACGATTGTCTAGATAAGTAGGTGCCCCCCTTATGTGATAAGGGCTCTTTCGATGTTGAGAACCTTGAGGATCAAGTGGTCATATGTGGTGATGCATTGCATTTTCAAATGGAAGGACAAGGTCCCTTCGAGATTGGCAATGATAGTAGAAATTTGTTGTTCTTCTCGCATAGTCCACTTGCTCCTGTTGGCCTTGGATCACCATCATTTGCAAGAAAGATGCAAATTTTTCCCCATTGTCTTGTTTTAGAGAATATAGTTCTTCTAGACTCACATCCATGCCTATGTTGAATGAATAGTTCTGTATGAATAAGTCCACAATTTCTTGGAAATTTTTGATTCTAGGAGGAAGGCGAGAGAACCATTCCTTTGCTGGTCTAGCCAAAATTTGAGGGAAGAGACACATTAGATATGAGTCATCATAGGAAACTTCCATACAATGCACATGGAATTCCCTGATGTGATCTTCAGGATTTCTGGTTCCACGATATTTTTCAAATTTCAGTATCTCGAAGCCTTGTGGGAATGGAACCATTGCAATGCTTCTATCAAATGGATAAGGGCTAAAATTCCCTTTTTTTTGTTTTTCCTGATTGTAGGTCTAGCACTTGTTGTGAGAGAAACTTGATTTGTGCAGAAACATCATTTTGCGGATTGGGTGGTGGGATGAATGTGTTTTGGGGTGGTTTGATTGTTTGAGTGATGGGTGGATTGTTTTGTGTGTTTGTGGGAGGCTGCTGCAAGTTTTTTTGTGCCACCAATGCTTGTTGGTATGCCTGCAATTGTTGTTGTGCCAAAAATTCTTGTTGTTGGTCTTGCTACTACTATTGTGCCAACAATGCTTATTGTTGAGCTTGCTGTTGGGTTGCTTGTTGTTGTGCTTGGTATTATTGTAAAGCTTGTTGATAAGCTTGTTGTTGTAACAAAGCTTGCAATTGAGTTTGTTGTGCTTGATATTGAGCTTGAGCTTGTTGGGTGGCTTGTGTGGCTTGGGTAGCCTGTGTGGCTTGTGCTTCTTGCACAACTTGCACAACTTGTTGTTGTTGCAATAAAGCATGTGCTTACTCTTGGGCAGCCTATTGTGTGGCTTGTTGTTCCTGTGCTTGTTGAGCGGCTTGTTGCGTAGCTTGTGTGGCTTGTTGAGCTTGGAATTGATGGAATTATTTTTGAAAGGCTAGCTAGGTAGCTTGTAGTGTGATGTTGTATTGATTTTCCACATTTAGATTTGGTGGTGGAGGTGGAGGATTTGGAATGGTGCATGAGATGTTGTGATGAGAGTTTGTTGAGGTGGTTGTTGAGGTACCGTTTGAGTGATGATAAGGGGATGTGTGGTGGATTGTGCAATTGATATGCTAGGTCCTTGGGAGACCACTTTTTGAGGTGTTATAGATGGTGTAGTGATTGATTGTGTCATTTAGATTGGTGCCACCTGGTGTTGCGATATTGGTGGCATGCCTGGAGGATTTGGTATGTTGATTTGATTCACAATCGAAGGATTGTTTTGATTTGGTTGATTGATGATTGGTAAAAGGCGGTTGTCCTAAACCAAGGATTGGTGTAGATGTTGATGGTAGAGGGAGAAATGGTGGGAAGATGGGTGGTGGATTTTCTTGAGAAAGTGATGAAAAGGGATCAAATATTCCCCCTGCCCAAATAGACCCACTTGTCCTTGTGAAGTCATGGGGAGAGAGACTTGTGTGTCAAGAGAATATGCCAATGATGCAATGAAGGTGGAAGGATTTTTGGTGTCATGAAAGATGAGTGGGATGTATGGATGTTTTGGATCTTGAGGAATAGTATTTGGTAGACCCAAGATGGTTTTTTCATCCACAACTTGGTTGTTCACAAGGGGATGTGTTTGAAGAACATGAAGCAATGAACTTCCCTTGGTAACCATAGGTTGACTTGGAGCATGGGATGATGTTGGTTGCATGATGGGTTGAATGATGTTTTGGAAAGAAGGTGTCAATGATACCAGTGGCATAATCCTAAGAGGTTTTTCCACAATAGTTCTTACATCAAAATCAGAAGGTAGTTTATCTCCTTCCTTTGCTAATGCAATCATGTATTGTGAAGGATTAAGTCTCATCATTATGTTGACAATTTTGTGGTTATCAAGATTTTGGACTATCTCCATGATTTCATCTCGAGTCATTCCTAGGACATTGTTGGTGACATCCTCCACTTGGCAACCTCCCTCTTGAAGATCTTGTGGTAGTTGAGGAAGGTTGAGTGGGGGATTGCTAGATCTGATGGGGTTGATTTTAGGTGTAGTTTGACTTAAGTCACTTGAAGTGGACGTTTCTTTGTTTGCTTCCATGTTTTTCTTGTGTTGAGATCTAGTTTAGACCATAAAATAAGGATCAACTTTTAGGAATATGGGAGGTAAACCTCTAACTCCTTAGGTTGGTCTAAACTTTAAGTATAAAAAAAGAGAATTTAAGATGTTAAGGATAAAATGGTGGTGATGAGATAAATGAAAGATGAATGATGTGAATGATTGAACTCTTAAGAAACCTTGGAGGGATACTAGACTTTAGGAATTTTGGATTTGTTGACTTTGGATTTGATTTGTATTTTTTTTTGGACTTTGATTTGGATTTTGGATAATGAACTCATAAACCTCAAGATGTTGGATGTTATCTAGGAATAAACTTGTCCACAGGGATGATAATTTAACTAAGTGTATGAAGAAGGATTCATCCATACAGACTTAGCCAAAAAAGATGATTTTTTTATTTTTATTTGAAGGATTTTCCAAAAGTCTAGTATGAAGGAATTTTCCAAGATTCTAAGAGTTGTTTGTGATGTGGGATTTGATTGATGTTTTGGGATGGATGAAAGTGTTTATTTTGATCCTAAGTGAACCTAGAGAGAGTTTTGTTTACAAGACCTTGGTATTGAAGAACATGTTATACTTCTAAGAACTGTTTCAACCCTAAGTGAGATACTCAAAATGTTGGAAGAGAGTTGGATTTTGACAATAATAAAATGAGTACAAGTTTGGGCTGTCCTTTGATGTACGTTTGTAAAAGTTATAGACTAATCTTTCCCTAACTTGATAAAGCATAGAATGACATTTCTTGAGATTTCTTGGACTAAGACGTTTGTGACAATTGATGGAATTTGGTTTTGGGACTTTGATCTTGTGGGAAATCATTTGAACAAAAACATGTGTGTGGTTCAATTTGTCTTTTATCTTTGCTTATTGGATTCTTTTTACCACAAACACTTTCTTGCTTAGCTTTTCAATTAAATGTCTATGTATCAATCTCTTTTCATCCCACAAGGTCCATTATGTGGAAATCAAGAGAATCAAGGCAATAGTTCCCAAATTTTGACTTTAGAGAGAGAAAATTGAGATATAGGACCAAATATATAGAAGCCTTCTAAGGATAGAATCCATAGGGACAAGAAGTAATACTTGGAATTTTCAAAGGTATTTTCTCTTTCTAAAGGGTTTGAAATTTGATAACCTTGTTGAATGTTTGTTTTCAAGATTTTGGATCCAAGCAATGTGTTTAACTAACTCAAAGATTGCACAACCCTAGGATAGAAATGGCTATATTTGTTGAATTCCCACTTGGATTTCTCTAGTTGCGCTTATTAAGAGCGGATGATTAGAAGCTTGACCACACTAGCTCCCCTCCATGGAACTCACTTCTATAGGTCAAAAAAGCTTCAAGTTCTCATGAATATCCTATGACAAAATTTTCAATCTCTACTTAGAACTGGAAGTATGTGGGATGGCTTCAAAATGACTGTTCTTGTACCAACAAATATTTAACAATTTTGGTTTCTTTACAAATTAGTTTTTAGTCAGGGTAATCAGGGACATGGAACCTTGCCAGCATCCAACAAGCCACTAAAGGCTTTAATCAATCCTACTAGGGGCTCTTATAATTTTTACAGTAGTACCCCATTCTAAAAGACACTGTACGACTAAGGCCTACATACCATGAGGACTTGACAGTTTAGTCTCATCCATTTATATATTGGCCTGAGTGAAAAACTGGTTGGAGTCACCTTCAAATTAGTCTTAGGCATGCCTTGTTAGTTATTTTTTTAGAACCAAACATAATCTCAGTCCTAACCTATGAGCATGCCACAACCCAACTATCAACAAGGTTGAGGATTGGCCAACAATTAAGTAGAGTAATAATCACTTTACTTCTTCTCTTCGGGCTCTGTGATACCCATGGAGGGTAATCCCATACATACTCATAATATTTCACACTTAGTCAAGAGTATTTCTTCACATAGATGCACTATTCCATGAAAATCACCTCTATCAAAGGCTCAACAAACCTAAGATAAAAGTGTCACTTATTTTCAAGGAGTATGCCTTCATACTTAGAGTTGGGACATTGTAATTTAAAGTATTTTGAATCATTCTTCATCTTGAATCCTAGGACCAACTCAATACTAGCTCAACTGACTATAAGATAAACTAATAAAATAATCATTGCTTTATCTAAGGAAAAAAATGAGTTACAATTGGTAATTGATCGGTAATACAATTTTGACTGAACCTCATAAATTAGTGGACCATTAGAGTGTCACTTTGTAACATCTAACTCATTGCATCTGCAAAATATCACTTCCTTACTAAATCCTACATTCTTCTCTCACAAACTAATGAGCTCATTTAAGTGTTTAATCAATTCATTGAACTGAAGCATAAAAAAAATTCATACATTTTGTGCAAATGACAAAAGAAAAATCAAATTGTCATTAACAATCTTCATTCATAACTTGGAAGAAAATACATAGCAGAGCAATATTTTGAAACTAAAATTATTCTTCATTTCTGATATTTCTTTGTAAAACCATATTTAAGATTCGTATATAGTATACCTTTCATATTAAACTTGCTTCTGATATATCTACTAGAGTATCTATTTACATTCTATTATGCTATTAGAGCATAGTATTTGCTGTGACTATGTCTAGACAAAAAAATCTAAACTCTCTCCTTTTCAGCCATGAAATCCCCTTTATATAAAAAGGGGAGCAACAAGCACCCAACTGAATTACAATTTTACTTTCATTTGAGTTCATTTAAAAAGCCTAATTCTAACTAACTCCTCAAAGAACTCCCCAGACAATTTCATACACAATCATTTGAGAACAAGGGATGAAAAAAAGAAAAAAACATGTGCAGATATTAGCCGTCATTGTCACAACATTCATTGTTTGGAACAAAAAGATTCCATCCATATCATATTGAAAAAAATCCACATTAGCATGAGAAAACAAAAGAAAAACCACAAACATATGAAAACAAATACCTCCTATGCAAAGACCATAGTGTCATCAGAAACTAAAATAGGAGGTGATCCTATTCAGAGTCATCGACATTTGAAAATTCCTGACCACTCCCTGTCCTCGATGTAATTAGAGGGATTATCAGTACATCATCATCAGAGCTTCCCTATGGCACCAAGGAATGAAGGTACTGGCCATAGTCTAAGTCAGTATCAGCTTTAGCATCCAAAGGAGAGTGTGAAAGCATGATAGGAGAGTTGTGCTTACCTAGGAGGGCCCTGTGTCTCTTCTCCTTCTTCCTGGCCTTCTTCACTGGCAGTGCCAGTTCCTTTCCTTTGCATTCAACCACTTCACCTGGAAGGGTCCTATTCCTCAAGCGGTAAGTACTCTGCACAATTGAATTTTTCTTATGGCCCCTAGGCCTCCTTTTACCCTTTGAAACCTTAGGAGAATCCATGGCTTCCTACTCAGCTACGTCCTACCAGTTTTTCCCATTTTCTCTAGAGCTAGCAGAGTGATAGTTAAAAATATTTTTGACTCAAGACCCACAAGAGAAGAACCCCAATCCCAATAATTGCAGATAACTCAAGTAAAAAAAATCCCAAATAGACCAGAGAACCTAATTTCATACCAATTTTCTCAAGATGAAAACATTGAAACTCTGTTTAGGAAACCTCAATCTCCTCTACTACACACACCTTACTTCTTCTGTAGCCTAAAAAGATAGTGTGAATAAACAATGATCAACCTACATTAAATAGAAAATTTGAGCATGCATAATTAATGACTTGAAAATTTCCTATGCGAGAGAATTGGTAACTTATCAGCTTGGATTTGAATATGGACCGTTCATCATAGAGCAATTAAAACCTCATCTAAGGTGGCCATGAGTATTGTTTTTTGACCTTTATCAACTTGCTCCTTGAAAACAACGTGGCTATCTCAAATGATGCCACCCTCCTTTTTAACCTTGATTAATCATAGCTAATCTGACAATTAGCATGTATCATCAACCTAATTCATGCTTTTCATTAATATCGGTGAAGTACATAGGACCAGTTTCTTAGAGAGAAACTTTCTTTAGATGCTTCATCGCTGATCCTCCCTAAAATTTAGGGTGCAATTTAGAAGTAAAGCTATTCATGAGATGATTCTCAGTCCATCAGATCATATCGCTTTAAAACTTTATCAACGATTCTCTGGTTCTCTTGCTGCTTTCTTTTCTAATCAATGTGAAATCCCTAGGATCATGCCACATTACCTTTTTCATTTATGGCCATCAGTTGTGGCCGATCTACTTCATCTCTACCCAACTCCAGTAGCAATGTAAACATCCTGGCGATGATCTTTAGCCCCTGGTTCTATGACCTAACCTTTGGTTACATTTATCCTTTCGTCACACATCACTAATTGAAACCTTGTACTAAGGCTTCTGTCTACTATGGGAGATGTTGTGATAGCACCTGATTTGGACATGTACAACTTGCATAAAACAAATGTCAGAAAAGACATTGCTCATAGGATCACATCACATTAGCGAAAGAAAAAACCCTTTAGAGGAAATCCATCGCTTATCGCTAATTCAGAACTCAAATTCTAAAAAAAATCCATGATGAGCAATGAAGTTATAACATAGGGCCTTTGTTCATCACTAATTCTCCTCATACATTTTGCAAGCAATTAGTGATGAGAAAATTTACAACTATTGTAAGGTCCATCGCATATCGCTGATGTGATACTTTACATTCAAAACATATCCACGGTCAAGTGATATAAAAGAAATCACATCACATCACTCATCACTGTTCCAAGTTTATCTTTTTATGGCCATCCACAATGAGCGATAAGAATGTAAAGTCAAAAGCATCGCTTATCACTATTACAATTTTGAAGGCTCAAAAGCCATTAGCGATGAGCAATATAAAAGGGACAACGCCAATTCATCACTCATCGCTAATTCATGGTGTGAACCAATGAATAAATCAGCGATGAGCGATACAACTATTAAGGCCATCAATACATAAAAGGGAAATTTCTTTAAGCACGTGCTCATTAGTTGTTCTAAAAGAGGGGAATTCTCTAGGACATGAGAATAGTAGGCTCAAGAGTTATGAATCCTACAAGACAAAGGATGTAAAAGTTAGGCGATTCAAATGTAGAAATGAGAAAGGCCAGTCACATGATGACATTTAACGCACATGAAAAGATTCTTTGTGACCGATAATAGGTAATACCAGTAAACAACATAATAGAACGCCAAACAATCTAAAATGAACAAAACCCTAAACCTCATATAAGAACCATACAAGAGATGTAAGAAATATTTTTTTAGGTAAAATTTCTTAGGGTTTTAATATGAGCACGCTAGAATTTTGCAAAATTCAAAGGTTCCATTAGTGGCTCTTTTTGGGGACATCTATTCCTTAGTGAGCAGATCGAGAATTCAGATCCTTTGGAGGAGTAGACCAAGTGCCTACTCCATTGGGAAATAGAGTCAAAAGGTCATCTCTTTCCCCAACTTCTTTGGTTTGACAAGTCAAACAACATTTGATGGCCCAAGGCCACCAAAAACTGTAGGCCTTCTCTTACCTTTTTCATAGACAAAGTTTTCATCACATCTCACTGAATCCAATCTGAAGACATGAATGGAATATGCCCGATTAAACATGCTGGAAGCTCTCAATAACTTAACAAGTACAACATTATCAACAGATTCACAATTACCCTGCATCTGAGAATCAAGCATACCCTTAAAATATTGATTATTATGTGGCAATGACTCATAAGTTTTGTCATTCAAAATATTGTGAAGTTGAAAACAACTTCCCTTAATGCTTTTCTCATTACCACACTGTAATAAAATTCCATCCAGCTGAAAAATATGGCACTCATGCTCTGCCACATAGCTGGGATTATCAAACTCAATCTGATTAGTAGTTTGCATGTCAAAGGTGAAACAATTACAAGGATCAATCAAGAGACTATGCATATTATGCAAACTATCTCCAAGTGTATGCAAAGAAATACACTCATATATTGGCACACCCTATAACTATTCCTCAACATGTTGGCGTAGAGAATCATCAATATTCTCTACCCTATCGTTATTCTTACTCACTCTGACATCTTCTGAACACAACATATCAACATCTTTGGAATCCAAAGCTTGTTCAAAACTGAGCAATTTTGGTTCAAAAACATAATCTAATATTTTTTTGAAGTTAGCCCCTATATCCATATGAAAAGACTCATAACTAGGCTAATCTAAATTAGGAAATAGATACTTATCCAAATTTGCATTAAAATTCTCAAAATCTTGCTTATCAGATATACAAACTTTATGGTTATTTTTTATTTGTAACTCATCAAAAAAAGTTTCTAAACTTAAATAATTCTGCATACTTTCTTGCTCATCATATAATGCATCATAATAATCAAAGGGCTATTTTCCTTTATCCACATTAACATCATGCTGACCAACTAGTTTACAACTAGAATGAATATCAGATACCCATTTGTAATATCTTTCATAATAAAGACTATTATCACTATCAAAATCAATATGAACATTACACAATAAATGAGGGTTACTCATATGTGCACATTTATAATATTCAATGGTTAACAAATTTGAAATTTATTCATTATTTAATAGACCACAATCCTGGTCCATTCTTTCAACTACTTCTCTCTCTTGACATCCAATAGAAAAACATGCTTTACCAGGTTTTAACTTAGGACATACGAAGGTATTACTGCTATCAAAATCTAGAAACTTCATAGACTAGGTTTCATCATTGAATTAATCATTTATATCTTCTTGAAAGTAAGGAGAAGAATTTTCACTATTATGAGCATCAGTGGTTAACATTGAAACATTCTTAACCTCTTCCTTCTCAAGTATGCACTTGTTCGTATTTGAAACTACATGTATCTGATCTTTTGTACTCACACAACTGTTATTTTCATCAACATGTTTATGTTGGAAAAACAAGGACAAACAACTGAGAGGGGGGGGTGAATCAATTTTCATAGAATATTTAAACTTTTCCAAATTAACTTAACTTAATCTCATATTTGGTGAATGAATAATAAACCGTAAAAAATCAACACATCAGAAACATAGAGAACACCAAGATTTTTACGTGGAAACCTTGTTAGCGGAAAAACCATGGTGGAGGTCAGTCTACAAGATTAAGTATAAGAAGAATCAATGGGAATGCACATGCATTCAGGAACATAGCCTAGAGTTCACTACTCAATTACAAAGAGGAATCACTATCTAAAGAAAGATTCGGATTAAAACCATCCGTATTTGAATTGAGAAAATAACATTTGCTAATGCCTGATTATAGTTCCAGTTTAGCACATGAACGCTTCTTCACTCTTCTTCACACTCTACTCTACCTTCAAATTATCTAAACAATATTCACAGATAGGGCTCACACACTTCACACTTCAACCACCTCATACATACTTTACATTGATAAAACAATCGCTCTTATATATCCACAACATGGAATTACATTGCTTCAAGTCGGCCACAAAGAAATAATAAAATAATTACAAACAGTTAGCCCAAAACATATAAATATTATTCATGAAAATCAACCACAATTGGCCACAACATAGTGAGGACCCAAATTAACAACTCCAACCCAAAAAGACCTCAATTAATTTCTCCTCGAAGATCCATAAAATGCTTCAACACCTAGTCAACCATGAACATGAAAAACATGAACATGCAAGAGAAAATATCGGATCACGAGCACCACGATAAATGAAAATATGGAACATAGATAGAGAAAAAACTAAAAATGTCCAAAAAAACCATGAAATACCAAAGAAACATCCACAACAATTGAACTTATAGAAATCACATGATCTTCACTTAGAAACACAAACTGAAGTAACAAAAAAATTGTCACCAAAAAAATCTTCATAACTTGAACAAATCTTCACACAGATCTCAGAAACTTGATGTGGATAAACTAGACACACTCAACAAGAAACCATTTAAACTGTAACCTCAGATAAGCAATGTACTGATCACATCGACAGACTGATCTTCACTTCTCCACTGACAACCTGTAACACTTATTATAATTTTCTCAATATCCTTGACATAGACAACTTCTAATGCAATAATGCTAATAGTGTTGAAATCAATGACAACCAAATATCAACAACACAACCACAACATCCAACAATATCCCCCTTTGGCATTGATGGAAACACATGATGTGAAAAAAAAATACAGTCAACCCAACTACACTTACTCCTTTTGAACTCTTCCATACAACTCTTCTCCCACAAAGGCTTATTACACTTCTCCCCAAAAAATATTTTTCACATTGCTTTTCTCCCCCTTTGACATCAATGTCAAAGATCTCTTATATGCAAGCTTTGAAACACATACTTGCACACCTGAACATTTGACTACTCCCCCTGAGTAGCAGCCACCAACATCAATCCAGATCAAAATATGATCATGAAGTGCATGGATTGATGTAAACTAATGCATCCTTAGTTCTGACTAGGAGGGGTAATCACCCCTAGCATCCCTCTAAGATACTAAAAAGTATCCTTTGGAAATGGCTTGGTGAAAATGTCTGCAATGTGTTCTTTGGTAGGCACATACTCCAGTCTGACTTCTTTCTCAATCATTTTCTCCCTTAGAAAGTGGAACTTGATTGATATATGCTTAGTCTTAGAGTGTAGCACTATATTCTTCAATACGTTTATTGCACTTGAGTTGTCATAGTGTATGATAATAGGCTCATCATATAAAACTCTGATATCTTTCATCATCTATTTCATCCACAACACTTGAGTACAATTATTTGCAGCAACAATATACTCTGCCTCAGTAGTAGATAGAGAAATGGAATTATGCTTTTTACTAAACCACGACACTGGCTTCTTCCCTAGGAAGAAAGCACCACCACTAGTACTTTTCCTGTCATCTACATCTCCTACCCAATCCACATTAGTATAGGCATTCAGGGTAAGATCATCATCTTTAGGATACCAAAGCCCAAAATCAACTGTTCCTTTCAGATATCTAAAAATTCTCTTCACATTTGTCACATGAGAGTCTTTTGGATCAACTTGATATCTAGCAACCATACACACTGCATTCATGATGTCTAGTTTGGTTTGAGTTAAGTAGATCAATTTGCTAATCATTGACTTGTATCTTGTTTGATTTCACTTAGGAGAATCATCATTCTATGTTAACTTGCATCCAGTTACCATGGGTGTACCAATAGGCTCTGAGTCTTCCATTCCAAACTTCTTCAACAAATCTCTCAGATATTTGGACTGAGATATGAAAATCCCTTTATCTAACTAAGTAATTTGCAATCCCAAGAAAAAAATCATCTCTCCAATCATACTCATTTCAAATTCATTCTGCATCTCATTAGAAAACTTCATGCACAAACTATCATCTCCTCCAAAAATAATGTCTGTGTGGTCGATTTTATGCGTGTTAAATATATAAAAACAAATGAATCAAACACATCAATAAGACATTATATGAAAAAAATAGAATATTAAAATAATAAAGATTGCAAACTTAGTATCATGTTATCGATGTCATCCTATCGTCCTCTATCTCTAGTATTTTCATTGATTCCAGCTGGCTCTCAGATTGTATGCTAGGCTCAACGAACAATCTTCGTAGAGAACAAGATTGAATATGAAATGCATGTGATGCTAAGACATGATTTATCTAATGCTAAACATGATTGCTAAAATGAAAGATTATGATGATGCTATGAATAATAAAACTATAATGATAATGCTAGAATGCAATTAATCTCTAATTCATCTGGTGTGTGTTTTAACCATTGCTTGAATTGGCAGTGCTATTTATAGAGTTTTCTAAAATCTTTTGATTGGCTGATATGATCAAGGATTGTGAAAATTCCTGGCAAATCAAATGGTTGAAGATGGATGAGAGTGAAGAAAAAAAAAAGAAAACAGAAAGCAAGATTTGTTTCCTTTTCTGAAAAAGAGGTAAGATAAGATGATAAAGATGAATTGTAAGAAAATCATCTTTTTGTAAGATTATGGAAAGATTTTGAAGAAGATAAATAATGAATTATTAAATTTAATTATTCATTTACGGGTGACATGGAGGTTTTTTTCTTAAAATAGAATATTTACCCTAGATTTGAAGAATAATAGAAGATTTCATAATTAAATAGAATATTTAATTATGATTTTGAAAAGATATGGAAGATATTCAATTAAATAAAGATATTTAATTAAAATTTTTAAGAAATGGCATGTAAATGAAATTAATTAAATAAGATATTTAATTAATTAGAAGAAAGATTTGAAAAGAAATATTTAAATTTGATTAAATCAAAAAGACTTAATTAAATTCAAAAAGTGAATTAATTAAATAAATAAAGTGTATTTATTTAATTAATCAAGTGGAAATTTGAATGTGAAATAATTAAATAAAATTGATTTATTTAATTATGATAGAAGAATAAATTGAATGAACAATATAATTAAATTAATTAAATTTAATCATATGTAGAAGAATTTAGAAAAATTAATTAAATAATAAATATTTAATTAAATGCTAGGATAAATCAGATATGACCAATTTTTTGCATCTACATTTTTCCCCTCTTTGAAGTGATGTGTGAAACACATTGCTTCAAAGATAATATTCCTGCTTTCGAAATTTGTTGTATTTGATTTTTGCCCTTTGATCGATTTTTTTTTAACTAATATGCCCTTGATCTAGTTTTGATATGTTTCTCATTGAAAGATGTTGTTGGTATTAATGATGCCCCCTCAGGAGGTGAATCACTGATGTTGATATCAGTTGTGAAAAAGTTGATTTGATGATGAAATTTTTATTTTTGATGGAAAGTTAGTGATTTAGCTCTCGAAAAAGAAAAATGATGTATATGGATGCCCTAGTTTGAAAATAAAGTCAAAGTGAGAGAAAAGATAAAAAGAAAATAACATGCCACAAAAAATCACCTTTGTTTGACCTTTCAAAAGGTAAAAAGGGAGAAAAGGACAAGTCATTTGCACTTTTTGACTTTTAGAAACCTTTTGCTCTGATAGTGACCTGGCGAGATGGAGATTCCGTACCACAAACATAGATTCGAGCGGGCCTGCCAATACCAAAGACTAGCTATGTATGGACCACCGGTGAGTAGATCCAACCACTTTTGCGTTGAAATTTTCTATTTTGAATCAAAATTTTCATGTTTTTCCCGCGGATTTAGGCATAAATAGGCCGTTTTAGCGCTTTTAGGAATGTTTTAGCGCTTATAGGATGATTTTTGCATGTTGGATGTAGAAACCAGTTTAGCGCATCCGATAGAAAGAGTAGCGCTTATAGGATGTCGTAGGAAAATTAGTGCTTTAGCGCATCTAGGAAATAGTTTAATGCATTAAAGGTTGTTGCGCATCCAGGGAATAGAGTGGCACTTTTGATTAGAGTTTTAGTGCTTGTAGGGAAATAGCACATAGAGGAAATGATTGAGCACTTCCAGGGAAAAGAATGACGCATCTGAGTTTTAGCGCATAGAGGCCGCAGATTAGCGCATCTAGGAAAAAGAGACAGAATGTGTGATTTCATGAAAGTGATGAAAGAATGATGATGTATATTGCTTCCTTGGTCAATAGATAGAGAAATTATCTTATCATCATGTTGATAGGGATAGAAAAGATGATAAATAATTGATAACTTTGTTTCCAAAATAGAAATCAAAGAGTAAATAGCTGATAACTTTGTCTCCCCTGTAAGAAAAACAAAGAGTAGATGATTGATAGGACTTCTGATAAATTTTCTTTTAGTGATAGAAAAAAAATAGTAGATGATTGATATATTTTCATTCGTGACTGAAATACAAATAGGATGATGTTTTGATTATTGATAAATTTGCATTCTTGAAAAAGAAAAAAAATAGTAATTGATGGTAGAGCAGATTGATGTGATATCTAGATAGATAGATTGATTATTGATTGCATGATATGAGTCACCTAGATAGAACACTTGATATGGGTCACTGATATGGGTCCACTGATATGAGTCACTGATATAGGTCATTGATAGATAGGCATGAGTCAGATTGATTTTGCTTGATTGAGATTAAATCATTGATATGATGTTGATTGATTGTTCTTATGATAACCGAAAATAGGAGGTTTTCAAAAACCTCTAGATTAGGGAGCGTCACTCAGTGGGGTGGGATAGGATACCCGAGCTGACATCAGATGATATAGCATTGATAGGGGCATGTGGGTTGAGATCCTTGTTTTCCATGCCTCTGATTTGGGTCAATAGGGGACTATTGACTGCGCTAGCAGAGAGGTGGCATTCAGAGCACAACACCTTTCATTTGCTGACGGGTGAGGTGACTGTGACTCCTGAGGATGTTTACAGGATATTGGGTATTCTAGTGGTAGGCGCCCTTGTGTTCTATGATCACAAGGAGTTAGGTGGGACATATGCGCTAAGGAGAGTATATGGTGACGCGCATATAGCAGGGTACTGGGTGCCATGGGATGACTTCAGGGGATATCCAGCCTTGCCTCCAGTTTTAGGTGCATTCATTGGAGGTCTCCTTTGTCCGGATCGCCAGTCAAAGGGACTATCAGTGGGATGGGGGAGGATCCTTGAGTAGATGCTGGTATAGCCATGGAGATATGCCTGGGGGAGTTGCATGTTGGCTCATCTATATCATGACCTTCATCAGGTGGTTTACAAAGGTTCATTGAGTATATCATGTGGCATAAAGTGATGAAAAGCGGTGATGTATATTGCTTCCTTAGTCAATAGATAGAATTGTCTTATCATCATGTTGATAGGGATAGAAAAGTTGATAAATAATTGATAACTTTGTTTCCAAAATAGAAATCAGTAGATAGTTGATAACTTTGTTTCCCCTGTACAAAAAACAAAGAGTAGATGATTGATATGACTTCTGATAAATTTTCTTTCTGCGATAGAAAAAAAATAGTAGATGATTGATTGAAACATATTTGCATTCATGACTGAAATACAAATAGGATGATGTTTTGATTGTTGATAAATTTGCATTCTTGAAAAAGAAACAAATAGTAATTGATGGTAGATCAGATTGATGTGATATCTAGATAGATAGATTGAGTATTGATTGCATGATATGAATCACTTAGATAGAACACTTGATATGGGTCACTGATATGGTTCCACTGATATGGGTCATTGATAGATAGACATGAGTCAGATTGATTTTTCTTGATTGAGATTGAATCATTGATATGATACTGATTGATTGTTCTTGTGTTAACCAAAAATAGGATGTTTTCAAAAACCTCCAAATTAGGGAGCGTCACTCGACAAGGTGGGATAGGATACCCGAGCTGACACCAGATGATATAGCATTGATAGGGGTATGTGGGTTGAGATCTTTGTTTTCTATGCCTCTGATTTAGGTCAACAAGGGAATGTTGACCGCGCTAGCAGAGAGGTGGCATTCGGAGCACAACACCTTTCATATGCCGACTGGTGAGGTGACTATGACTCCTGAGGATGTGTACATGATATTGGGTATTCCAGTGGTAGGTGCCCTTGTGTTCTATGATCACAAGGAGCTAGGTGGTACAGATGCTCTGAGGAGAGTATATGGTGATGCGCAGATAGCAGGGTATTGGGTGCCATGGGCTGACTTCAAGGGATATCCAGCCTTGCCTGTAGTTTTAGGTGCATTTATTGGAGGTCTCCTTTGTTCAGATCATCGGTCAAAGGGACTATCAGTGGGATGGGGGAGGATCTTGGAGCAGATGCTGGTACATCCATGAAGATATGCCTGGGGGAGTTGCATGTTGGCTCATCTGTACCATGACCTTCATCAGGTGGTTTACAGAGGTTCATCGAGTATATCATGCAGCGTTACACTGCTCTAGATCTGGGCGTGGGAGCATATTGCAGTGACGAGACCATCCTGTCCTAGAGTGAGGCCACCAGGTAGACCCTATGTATATGCATATTTGATGTTCCTTGTCCAGCCCAAGCTGGGAAAGTTGGATTACTGAAGATGGTGCCTTGATGATATGGATGTCGTGATATGGCAGCCATACCTAGATTGTGAGCCCTAGGATACAAATCATTTAGAGATGTTGTTCATATGTATACCCTAATTTTTGATAGGGAGGACCCCATTCATCATTGTTAGGTTTTTGGCATTGCGGGTTCAACAATAGTTTGGATTCACAGAGGGTATGGCTTAGGGTGTTGCTCACTATGCATGGAGCAAGGATGAGGCAGGATGGGGACTTGGAATTTCATATCAGATATCCTATATAGAGTATATTGCTTTAGTGCCTGAGGCATGGGATGATAGGTGGGCTATTGTTGATGCTAGGATGTCAGAGGAGTACTCTGTTTATTATCATACACATCCATTTCCACGATTGACATGTCCTGATGAGCCAACACCTATTTTAGTGGTACCACAACCAGGGGCAAGGATACAGGAGGATGTGGCAGGTGGGGAGTAGGCAACGGTTGGGGGAGAGGATGAGGAGAGTGGGGAGGAGGAGAGCTCAGATGGGAATGATGGGGATGACGACGGAGATGAAGGGCAGGTGCTAGTGAGACCGAAGCCAGACATTTTGGGCGGTGTTCAGATCATGCGAACGTCGAGGACTGGGATTGGGTGGCAGATAGTGATCAGGGTTGCCTCCACCTCTCAGCAGGGACAAATAGATACTCTATAGGCCCAGGTGCAGCTGCAGAGCCAGTTGGTTCAGGCACAGGGTGTGGTTGCACAGCTATAGACATAGCTAGCACAGTCCCAGGCATAGGCACAGAGTATGGCACAGGCACAGACACAACCTCCTACCCTAGATCCACAGGTAGCCTAGTTGATTACAGAGAGAGATGCATTGAGACGAAGGGCGGTAGAGGCCGAGGGTGTTGCTCAGAGGCTTATGGGCACTATAGAGAGTGCATCATTGTGAGAGGATATTGCAGAGGGCTTTGAGATGGCTAGAGAGGCTGAGTACTATCAAGTTCGATATGAGGATTTGTGTCCTCCTGAGCGCATAGAGCCTTTCCCACGATCCCATAGTAGGACTAGGAGCAGGACACAGACAGCTACATAGAGCATGGGGGTTACCGGGCCTCGATGGGATCCAGATGCAGGGACTAGTGGTAGGCCACCATCCTCGAGACCAACTCCATCAAGGGGTTCCACCAGCCAACCTTGATTGATGTATGCAGGATTTATGTGATGTATCTCATATTCTTGGAGCATGTATATTGATTTTTGATCATATCTCATGTATTTTTCTAGACTTTTCTATGTCATTGGACTGTTGGACATTTGTATGTGTTTTTGATGAGCGATAATATGCAGCGGCAATGAGTTTTGATGATGTGTTGCATTTGATATGATGATATGAGATGGATATGCATTTATTTCCTTGTTAATGTGATATGGATTTTGATATATAGTTTTGATGATTTACTGACTAACATGATTTGCAGGATGATGTGATATGATAATGATATGATGATGTGCAATATGATGTGTACTAATGATTTCATGCAGGTGGATGATGATGGTAAAAATGCAACGTGTTGAGATGATATGATAGATGATATGAATTGTTATGAAAACACATGGTTTGCAAATGATGTGAAAATACAATATATGAAATTTATGTTTTTGAATTTTTCAAATGCTATAAAAGATGATGATGTGATGTTGTGTTTATGAAAGGCATGATTAATTTGCAATATGATATGTAATATGAATCAAATGTTGTATGAAAAATGATAAATAAAATGGTATTGAAAATGAGAAAAGATGTGAATGATAAATGATGTGTATGATATGAAATGTAATGAATACGAAAAAGATTGATGAGATGATAAAATGAAATGAGATGAAATTAAATGTAATGATATGAAATGAAATGTAATGATAGGAAATGATGACATGAAATGAGATGAAATGAAATGTAATGATATGAAATGAAATGTAAGGAGATGAAATGAAAATGAAATGAAATGTAATGAGATGAAATGAAATATAATGATATGGAATGATGAAATGAAATGAGATGAAATGAAATGTAATGATATGAAATGGAAATGAGATGAGATGAGATGAGATGAAATGAAATGTAATGATATGAAATGAAATATAATGATATGGAATGATGAAATGAAATGAGATGAAATGAAATTTAATGATATGAAATGGAAATGAGATGAGATGAAATGAAATGTAATGATATGAAATGAAAATGAGATGAAATGAAATGTAATGATATGAAATGAAATACAATGATATGGAATGATGAAAATAAAATGAAATATAATGATATGAAATGAAAATGAGATGAAATGAAATGTAATGATATGAAATGGAAATGAGATGAGATGAGATGAAATGTAATGATATGAAATGAAAATGAGATGAAATGATATGAAATGAAAATGAGATGATGAAATGTAATGGTATGAAATGAAATAAATTATGAGATGAAATGAGATGATAAAATGATATAATCTGATGAGATGATAAATGATAAATGATAATTATATGAATAATAAGGACATTAAAATGATATGATGAATATGAAAAATGATTAAAAAAATATGATATAAAATGTAATGAGATGGTATGATAAAATGAAATGAAAGGGAATGATATGCTGATGAAATGAAATGATATGAAATGATGAAATGGAAGGAAACAAGATGTAATGTAATGATATGAAGATGTAATAAAATGAGATGATACGTAAAATGTAAGGATAAGATGAAAATGTAACCAAGATGGAAAATGGAAAACAACGATGTAAAATGAAAATGACATGATGGATAAGATAATAATGAAAAATGGTTAATGAATAAATGAATGATACAAAATGATAAAGGATCAAAATAATATGAGAATAAAGATGATAAAAATGAGAATGTCCTATGATATGCAATGAAATGATATGAAATATAAAATGATAATGCATCATGAAGGAGAAATAAATGAGAAAGGATATAAATGATGAATGTTAAACTATATGATATGCACAAGACCTAGATAAAATGATAATGAAATGAGGATGAAACAAATGTCCAAATGTCCTCCACATATAGTCCAAAGAGACATGACAATCGTTGATTTATCTGTTCAGCTTTGTTTAAAACTCTAATGCGAATCCAATATGCAAATATATACATTGATCTAAATGAAATGCAACTAAATAAAACCAACTGTTTGTTGAGCCTTCGGGTAGCTTTCTTGAATCATCATAGAGCCTTATAAAATGTTGGAAGTATGTACAAGCATCAGAGGGGAGATTAGCACCAATGATGACCTGAGTACAACTTTCATGATTTTTGATAGAGCAAGCGAACACAAGCATCGAGGTATAATTGAACCGAGATGACCTAACCATTTCTTGCATAAATAGACAAAGACTAACCACCTTCTGATGCAAATGTGGAACTGTCGTCAATGATATGCTTTGGAAACCATGTCTCACGACATATTTGCACCAAATCGATAGTTAACCTCAAGACAGTAGACAAAGAAAAATCATCCTCCTTCCTTGCCACTCTAGTTCAGTACATCATTGAGTGTGCTCTAGAGAGATGATATCGAAAAATTAAACAACCATTGTTCAAAATGTAAAACTGATATTCCCATCATTATTCAAATTTTAGATCATCCAGATATGAGTCATGATGTGGTATTTTTCTAAAAAACCGGTGTGATATGGATCAATGGTTGGATAGTTGTACATGGGATTTGATTGTTTGTTCGTATGGTTGGATTTGATGTTATTGTCTAGTTGTTTCGGTAAAATCTGAAAGTTGATTGCCCCCGAGTATGTCAATGTTTTCCCCCAGTATTTGACACAACCTGTTGAAATAGATATGTACAATAATCAAGCCATGGTAAGACATTATCGCTTTAGGAAAATGATGGCAACATGATGCTGGTATGACCCTAAGATGATGGAAAGATGCATGAAATGAAAGCTGAGAAGCCAAATGCAGAACATGAACTAATAGATGGAGAGCTACAAATAGCGTTTGTTCCAGATTTTCACTATTTGCATTTTTTTGATTTTTTTTAATTTATTTTTGTCACTACCAAGATGCCTGTTTGCCAGGTTTTCACCAGGGTAACCATTTTTTAAGGACTTTTTATGATGTTTTTGTATTTCTTCAGGACTTTTCTGATGTTTTTGTATTTTTTTAGGACTTTTTCTGATGTTTTTGTATTTCTTCAGGACTTTTATCTGATGTTTTTGTATTTTTTTTTCAGGACTTTTATCTGATGTTTTTGTATTTTTTCAGGACTTTTATCTGATGTTTTTGTATTTTTTTTTAGGACTTTTATCTGATGTTTTTTTATTTTTCAGGACCTTTTATAGATGATGATAACTGCTTCAGACATAATACTTTTTTAGGTGCATGTTGTTGATGGGTTCGTCAAACAGGTCCCCTTTTGGCATTGATAGCTTGTATGCTCCTGAACCATATACTGCTATGACCATGTATGGACCCAACCAATTAGGTTCAAACTTTCCTTTCTTCTCTCTATCTTGCTGATTGCATGGGTTCTCTTTTAGAACAAGATCACCAACTTGAAAGGTACGTGGTCTGACTCTGTGATTATAGATGTGAGACATCATTTGTTGATATGCTTTCAAATGATCAGCTGCTCGTTGTCTCTTTTCATCAAAAAGTTCCAGTTCTTGCAATTGGGAAACTCTGTATTCATAATCTGTTATGAGACCTTTCAATGATACTCTAAGTGATGGGATCTCAACTTCTAGTGGCAAAATGGCTTCTGCTCCATAGGCAAGAGCAAATGGTGTTGCTCCTGTTGGCATTCGAATACTAGTTCGGTAGGCCCATAATGCAGGATTAAGTTGAACGTGCCAATCTTTCCCTGCATTATTCACAGTCTTCTTTAAAATTTTCAATATTGTTTTATTTGAGGCCTCTGCTTGGTCATTCCCTTGTGGATAATAAGCTGTTGAGTATTTGTGTTGAATATGGAATCTCTCACAAAGTTCATCAACATCCTGATTCTTGAATGGTCGTCCATTATCTGTGATGATGGAGTTGGGAATACCATACCGACAAATGAGATAGTTGAGTATGAATGATGAGATTTGTTTTCCAGTGACCTTAGTGAGAGGGACTACCTCAATCCACTTGGTAAAATACTCTGTCGCTATGATGATGAACTTGTGCCCGTTCGAGGATGAAGGATGAATCTTGCCAATTAAATCCAACCCCCATTGAGAGAATGGCCAGGTTGGTACAAACGGTTGTAGTTCTTGTGCTGGTGCATGAATGATATTTCCATGTATCTGACATTTAGAGCACTTCGTTACAAAAGTGAATGATTCCCTCTCCATTGTAGGCCAGTAGTAACCCATTCTAATCAATTTCTTGGATAAGGTTAGTCCACTTGAATAAGTACCACAAATGCCACCATGAACTTCTTGTAAATCCTTGTCAGATTCATCACGTTCAAGACATTGAAGTAAAGTACCATCAAGACCATGGCGATAGAGAGTGTCAGTGATAAGGGTATAGCGAGAAGATTGGCAGATAAAATTGCGCTTTTGGTTATGGGATAAGTCAAGTGGTAAGATGTAATCTTTTAGGTAGGCATAAATCTTGCCATACCAAGGTGAATCGGATCTGACTAAGTGGAAAATGATTTGGCTTTCAAGTGTGTCATAGGTAGGTGTAAATGATTTTTCCACCAGAAATTTGTAGCTAGCCTGAGTTTCTAGGAGTTGTAACAATGAAGCGATTGTGGCCATAGCGTCAGTTGCCTTGTTATCAAGCCTTGTAATTTGTATGAACTTGATGTCTACAAAGTATTTCTTGAAATTTTCAACCATTTTATTATATGGCAACAATTTTTCATCTTTGGTCTGATAGTCATCATTGATCTGGTTAATGACTAACTGTGAGTCACCGTAGACTTATAATTATGTGATTCTCCATTCCAATGCTATTTTGAGTCCAGTGATTAAAGCTTCATATTCGGCTATGTTATTAGTGCATGGAAACATTAGCCGATATGATCGAGGAATGGTATTTCCTTGAGGGGTGACAAAGAGTATGCCTGCCCCTAATCCATGTTGAGTAAATGAGTCATCAAAATATAATGACCAAGGTTGCTTTGATTCTTCCATGAAGACATCAGCATCTAGAAATTCAATGGGCATGGGATGCTCTGCTTGTAGGGGTGCTTCAACTAGTTGGTCAGCAATAACTTGTCCTTTGATTTCTTTGCGATCAATATAATGGATATCGAACTCACTTCAGATCATGAACCATTTTTCTAACCTTCCTGTCAATGTGGCCTTGCTTAACAGATGTTTGAGTGGATGAATCTTTGCAACAAGATTGATTGTATGAATTAACATGTAGTGTTGAAACTTTTGTGAAGCAAAGACCACTGCTAGACAAGCCTTCTCGATGAAAGTGTAGTTGAGTTCATGACCTGTTAATGTTCAGCTGATATAATAGATTGCATGTTCTTTTCCTGTATAGTCTTCTTGTGCTAACAACGCCCCCAAAGACATCTCTATGGAAGCAATGTATAAGATGAATGGTTTGTCCAGATTTCATGGTATTAGAACTAGTGGGTTCATTAAGTATTGCTTGATTTTTTGAAAGGCCATTTCACACTTATCATCCCATTTGAAAGGAAAATTCTTATGTAGTAGATGTGTGAAAGGTAGACATTTATTTGCGAGTTGTGCAATGAATCTTCGTATAGATTGGAGTCATCCCTGTAGTGATCTCAACTGACTGATATTCCTTGGTGGAGGCATTTCCATGATTGCTTGTACCTTGGTGGGATCTACTTGAATTCCTTTTGTTGAAACTATATATCCCAAGAGTTTTCCAGATGTGACTCCGAAAACACATTTCTTAGGGTTGAGGTGAACTTTGAACTTTTCCAACCTTGCAAATATTTTGGATAATATCTCAAGATGTCCTTCTCTTGTGTATTATTTTTCCAGTATGTCATCGACATAATCTTCCATGAATGTGTGCATCATGTCATGAAAATTTGTAGTCATAGATCTTTGATATGTAGCCCCAACATTCTTTAAACCGAATGGCATGGCGTTCCAACAGTAAGTCTCCTAGGGACATATGAAAGTTGTTTTGTCCTGGTCTTCAGGTGCAATCTTGATTTGGTTATAACCAAAAAAAGCATCCATTAGTGAATACATGGAATGGCCAACCGTTAGATCAACTATAGTATCAATGCTTGGAAGAGGAAAATCATCCTTAGGACATGCCTTATTAAGATCTCTGAAATTTGTGCACACTCTAACACTTTTTTCAAGTTTGGATACAGGAACAATGTTGGAGATCCATTCTACATAGTCAATTGATCTTATAAATCCCACATCGAGGAGTTTCTTAAGTTCTTCTTTAACTAGTAGTACCACATGAGGATGCATCTTTCTAAGTTTTTGTTTCATAGGTTTTACTCTTGGTTTAATGGACAAGTGATGCACTATAAGATCAGGATCAAGACTTGGCATGTCTGCATAAGACCAAGCAAAGTTGACTTGATTTGTTCTAAGAAATTCCATGAACTCGGGTAATTCTTTATCTATCATTGATGTTGCTAACTGTAGAATCCTCAGTTTCTCTATAGTTTCAATATTAACTACTTTTGTAGGTTCAATCAAGATAGGCGATCACTCATGATAGTGCTCTGGGAGAGTGTCAAGCATCCCATCATCTGGTGCCTTAAAAAGGTTTTGACCATCTGATACTCTCTTTGTTTTATCTTTTGTTTGATCTAACACTGCCAGATTCTGGTTTTCACCTTTAGATCTTGCTTTTTGATTTTTATTTTTGTAGCTAGGAAACTTGACACTCT